>KN475865.1:0-15771 GCA_000787095.1 Periophthalmodon schlosseri
TTATTTATTTATTTATTTATTGTTTTGCCAAAATGAATAACATATACAGTGTAACGTCCCTAGCAAAGCAATGAGATTTCCATGGAGACAGGCAGGCCAAGGCTAAGTTACAAGTCAGATCTGTGGAGAGGCGAGCCCACTCACAGTCAGAATTCATGTTTTTTTAATTTTTTTTAATTTTTTATTTTAGAGCAATAAAACCCACATGGTGAAATGAAAGCTTTTATTTGTAGTCTAATTTTGGTTGAAATGTTAGGCAGTGACAAATCTCTTACTTCTTATTGACAACCATTCACTACAACGACAACAGCCCCCAGACTAAACCTGATTAAAAACCAAGAAAGACCATTACCATAATTCATTCTGGTTTCAATCCATGTTAACTACCCCATCAAACTTACCTGATTGTCATAGTGCACAAAGGCTATCGACCGCCCCCTCTGACCACCCCGCTGCCCCCCAGAGCAGGCCTCCGTAATGGGGTTTATGGTCGTCATAGCCGGCAAAGCCTTCTCTGCTGGCCCTGACATTTCAGCAAAAAAATGTAAAACAAATGATTTGATTACGTCAATTAAATCAAATTATATTTTTATGCATTTAAATGATCTCAAACATAAATATGAAGGATTTATCAGATTCAGATTTGGTGTTATTTTGTGGTTACACGTTCAGAAATGCCTTAGTGTTAAAACTGACCAATCAGATTGTCCCTTCGCAGTTGATTGTTTGCCTGAGTGGCACTAGTTTAGTCTTTGCTTCACTTCTGAAAGAGAAAGATTTTCAGATGTTTTCATTTAGACTTTTCGTTTTGGACAACTCATATTATTTAGCAGTTATGTGAGCAGTTTTATGTTTGTTTGTTTGTTTTGTTTGTTTTAAATGAGGATTCAGTGCACCCTTTTGCGCCTCTCTAGACCCGGGCCTGGGATTACGCATCGGATGGCGACATGTACGAGTGAAAGTCCTCGTCTGGTGACAGCGGCGGTCACTGAGGTGCTGCTGTTATCATACAGTCTATGTGCAGTAACCTGGATTATAGCCTAATGAGAAAACATGAACGTGTCCATTACAGTCATGTCCTCTCTTCTCTCTCTCTCACTCTCTCCCCCTCTTTCTCTCTATCAAGCTCTCTTCTCTTTTGCGCTCTCTCATCCACTCTCTCTCTTGTCTACCTCTCTCTCTCTCACCCCTCCTGTTTTCTTTGTGTCTCTCCATCTCCTCTTTCACTTTCTCACCCCCCCTCCCCTACCCCTCATCTTTCCCCTTTCTCTCTCATGTCTTCTTTGGTCTCTCAGCTCTCTTACTCTCTGTTCTCTCTGTCACTCTCTTACCCCCTCTCTCTTGTCTTGTCTTCTCCTTCTCACCCCTTCTCTCTCTTGCTCTCTCTCCTCTTCCCCCTCTATCCCTCCGCTTTTCTTACCTATCTATCTGATCTATCTATCTTCTCTTTTGCACTCTCTCATTCCCTCTCTCTTAACCCTCTTCCTTTCTCTATCGCCTCTTTTCACTCTCTCATCCTCTTCACCTTTATACCCCCCTTTCCCTTTTCTCCCCCCTCTCTTGTCTCCTCTCTCTTCCCCCCTTCGCCCTCCTCTCTTAGTCTCTCTCTCTCATCCTCTTTTCACTCTTATCCCTTGCTTTTCTTCTTTTTCTCTCTCTCTATCTGCTCTTTGTCACTCTCTCACCCCCCCTCTCCTGTCTTCTCCTTCTGACCCTTCCTCTTTTCTCTCTCCTTCTCCTCTTTCTATCTATCTTATCTATTTTTTCTCTCAAACTCACCTGATTGTCAGAGTGAACAGACTAGCGACCACATGCTAAGCTAAAATGGATGCATCTCTGACCACCCGGCTGTCCCCCAGAGCAGGCCTCCATAATGGGGTGTAAATGTGTTCCCGTCCCCCCCTCCCCTCCTCTGGCTGCTCCTCTCTTCTCGGCAGTTTCACTTTAATTGCAGGATTATGACGCTCGTTTGCTAAGCTAATGTTTCTTGTTTCATTGCCTTTTCAAGTCCTGGCTGCTTATTCTACCGCTCTCTCTCTCCTCTTTTCTTCTCTTGTCACCTCTTTTTTTCACTTTCTCTCTCCCCTATGTCTCTCATTACTCGCAAACACAACTCTCTCTTCTTTCTCCCAATTTCATCCTATTTCTTTCCCTTTCTTCTTTCTCTCTTTTCTCTCCCTTTTTCCTTCTTTGCCCACCACTCTCTCCCCCCACTCTCTCTTAAACACATATCCCTCTTCTCGGTCTCTCTTTCTCCTTTTTCTCTCTCTCTCCCTCTCTCCGTATCTCCTTTCATCTTTCTCCCTCCCTTTTTGGACTCTTACTCTCTTTATCTCCATTTTCTCACCCTCTCACCTATTCTCTCTCTTGTTCTATTCATCTCTTCCTCTCTCACCCCTCCCTTTTCTCACTCTTGCTCTCTTTATCTCAATTTTCTTACACTCTCTCCTCCTCTCTCACTCCTACACCTCCTCTTTTCTGTCTTTTCTTTTCTCTTCTTTCTTTCCATCTCGTCTTCTCTTACCCCCTCTCTCTCCCACGTCTTCTCTCGCCCACCTCACCCCTCCTTGTCTCTCTTCCTGTCTCTCTCTCCATCTTCTGTTTTGCTTTCTCACACTTATCTCTCTCCCTCTCTCTTACTTCACTCTTTTCCCTTTCTCTCTCTCACTCTCTCTCCCCTTTCACACTCTCACCTCCCTCTCCCTCTCTCCCTCCTCTACCCCTCCTCCTGCTCCACTCTCTCTCCCTCTCTTTCTCTCTCTCTCCCACCTTACCCCTCTTCTTCTGTCTCTCTTTCTCTCTTGCTCTCTATTTCCACTAATCCTTCTCACCTCTTTTTTCTCCATCTCATCGCCTCCTCTCTCTATCTTGCTTTCTCTCCTTTAAATTGACTCTCTCTATCTCTTTCTCTCTCCTTTGTTTCTTTCTCGCTCTCTCTTTCTTTCTTTTTCTCAGCTCTTTTCTTTGCCAATGAAAAGCCAACTCCCCTTCCTTTCCCTCTCACTCACCCCCTCTCACCCCCCCCTCTCTCGTCTCCTCTCTCCCACCTTACACCTCCACTCTCTCTGTCTTGTTTCCTCTCTCTCTCTAACCCCTCACCTCCTCTCTCTGTCATCGTCACTCGCTTCCATACACCTCTTAATATCTTCTTCTCTCCCTCTTGCGCTCTCCCATTTCTTTTGCACTATCTCACCCCTCTCTCTCTCTGTTTCTCTCTCCCTCGATTGGCTCTATTCTCTGCCAATGAAAAGCCACCCCCACCTTTCTCTCTCTCTTTCTCTCTCTTCATCTTTTCGTTTTTCATTCACTCCAAGGCAATCGTCCAAATGCTTGAAAAGTCCTTATCTCGAGACGGGAATTCATCACGCGCCAATAGAAAGCAGCGCCATAGAAACGAGACATTCAAAGACCTGCAGTTATCGGGAAATATCTTGTTTCAATTAAAGAATTACAAAACTATAATCTGGTGTTATGATCTGGGGCTTAGAATTGAAGTTGGGCGAATGCGAGTTGTGGGTTAATTCGATGCTGGTCGCCATGGAATTTATGAATTTGAAAAATGGAAAATGAAATTCAGATTGGCGTGTGATGTGCTCCAGTTGGATTGTATTATTTTTAAAGAGCTGGTATTACATTTCTCTGGAGTATTAACCGCTAACACGCAACATTTAGACCATGTTTGCTTTTATTGTTTTGAAAATGCTACATTCACCGAAAACAACATATTAACATGTTTAATAAGTTTCACTTTAGTTTTTTTTCCCCAAATAGATTTTCACTCTTACTTGAGTAGTTTCTTGGAGCACTACTTTGTACTTGTACTAGAGTAATATTATTTTTGAAGTAACATTATTCTGTTTGGCTACCTCTGTAAGTAGCACCATTTTAGTAAGGATAAGGCCCAGTTAGCTTAACATCCAGTACAACTTAATTAAGCTAACAATAATAATGATTTGAATTAATTTAAAAAGAAAAAAAAAGGTTAATTATTACATAACAAAATTAACATAGCCAAAAGTCAATATAACGTCGTACCAGTGGCTCCTCTCCAATCCCGCTCTTGGCAGTGAAAGTGAAAGTCTAAAACTCCATTCCCAAACTTTATGCTAACTTACATCAATGTGTGTTTAGCGCCGGTGCCAAAAGTGCCTTCTTCCCGGTGTCACTTCCACTGTCTGGAGATAGCATCAGTCATTTTGTAGCATAAAAGTAGCACTGAACGCACGGGACTGCACCACCGGCCCGTTAGCCGCGTTAGCCGCGTTAGCGCTGTGAAGTGTATGAGAAAACCGCGTCCTAACTGCAAACAGGCAGCTGCTGAGGCTGATTGGATGGGAGCACGCAGAAAGCTATCACTTTTTCCAATTAACCCGGGCCGTAGCGTGGAGATTGCGGCTACGATTAGCGGCTAACAGGTCTTTGTAATGCAGATGAGAGAAGCTAAAGATCTCTATGAGCGTGATAACGTGCCAGGACTTGTTTGGAAGTGGAGTAGTGGTGGAGCTGTCATTTAAACTGGTTATGAGAGTTAAAGGGGGAGTACGCAACTTTTCTGGTGTTTGTTTCCATGGAGATGTTATTGATTTGCCTGGAATGTTGAACCATACGGTATTACGCTTATCTGACTTAATAGGGAGACAAGCAGGTCAAGTTACGGGTCCGATCTGTGGAAAGAGGGTCATCATGTTAGGATTTGCACATTTTAAATTGCAATATTCATCTAAAATGACTTTGTTTGTTTTATTTTTGGATTTTGGATTTTTGGATTTCTCTCAGATGCCTTTCCTTTCACAATCACAGTTTTGCACAGTGACATAACACCTTCCAATGGCATTTAATAGTATCTTTACAATAGCTAAACAGTAGTTGCCTTTTTTCTTTCTTTTTTTTTTTTTTCCAAGTCAAAATCAAACCCCAAATTTTCTTCAACAAAAAAAACCAAACAAAAAAAAACAACTTGCTAACTAAGTGAATTACAAACTTATCCCTCCTGGTTGATTACTTGCAGTTGATTAAACAGTGGAAATGTGCTAATAATGAATAATGATGTTAGCATTTTCAGAGTTGCTAATCAGGCCTAGCATTTGGGGCCATGCTAATCTTTTATCACTGACTGGTTTAGCAGCCTCTTGACATTTCACAACAGAATAATTTATCAGTTTGGGTCACAGCTATCTTCATTCCCACGCAAATATTTAGAAACTGTCAGATAGGAGCTAAAACACTGAATTCTAGCTAGTGTCAAAGAAAGCGCTACTCTGACTAGATTTGGATGAGGAAATCATACACCACCAGTCAAGTTTGGACACGCTTTTTCATATGTTTCTTTACTTCCAAGATTATTTACGATGTAGATTCTCACTGAAGGCGTCAGAACTATGAATGAAACATAGTAAACTAAAAATAAACTCAAAATAACTTGTTTAACCAGCCTTTGCTTTGATCACTGCTGTGCACTTTTGGCATTTCATGACCCTGACCAGGCCCAGCTGTGAAGTGAAAACCATTTCAGGAGACTTCATCATGAAGCTCATTGAGAGAAGGTCAAGGGTTTGTAGCACTGACAACAAAGCAAAGGGTGGATACTCTGTGGATTTGAATATAAAATATGAAAAAAAAAAGGTTGAGTTTCATAACTTTCATAACTTCATAACTTTCATAATCATATTGTCGGCATGAAGCTTTTGCCACTTGTGGACTTGCTCACAGTGTAAAGAGGAACCAAAATTTTTACTCAGGTAACAGTGCTGTTACTTTAATAAAAAATATTACTCAAGGAGGAGTAAAAATATGCTAAGTTGTAGTGTATTGTTGGAAAATTGCATATTGCCATTGCACTCATACTACTAACCATAAAGAGAGTTTGAATAGGACCCGAGCAAAATCGCTAAATTACTCAAACATGCATGGATGACATCTGCAACCTCTTCAGGCATGTTTCTGATGAAGGAACAACGTTATAACAGAAACCTCCAAAAAGTACATTTTGCATAATACCCCGTCTTTAAGAATAGCCAGTATCTCCACATATTAAGTCTTCAAACATAAACAACATTAAAGATGGAAATCAGTCTCTGAGCGGCTGTTTAAACCCACAGGGAGAGGGCCCAGTCATGGCCAGACCAAAAACCATCATTTTGGTCACTTTATTTTCCAGAAGAGAAGCCGTTTTTACGCCTATGACTACAGCAGCACTGTTCTTTTATCAAGGATATGGGTATGATCAGTTCTTTCACTTTGGAGGAGATGGTCGGCACAGGTGGGTAGATTTGCTGAAAATTGTGCTGAAGTGAGTGCCATTTAGATGTGATAAGATAAAAGAACCTTTATGTGCCCCACCATGGAGGAATTCCAGTGTCCAATCAAAAGTAAAGGTAAATAACGTTAAAAAATAAGCTTAAATCTAACACAGCACAATGCAAGTACAGCAAATATAGAGCTACAACACTGCTATGTAGGCTGCACTAAGTGGCTATCACTATGGTTCTGTACAGTGCAGCATATGGACAAGAATAAACTTTATAGCTTCAGTGAATTGTATCAGTTAAAGCAGAACTAACTCGCTCACTGAGCTGCAGAGGCTGCACTAGCAGTGAGTCATGTTTGGCTGCAGGTGCTGGGGTTTATTTAGTGAGGATTCAGATCAGAGAGAGTCTTTTTAGGTTTAATGTAACTGGATTTCACCAACGGGCAACCCAAAATGAGAGATTTAAGTGAGGCTCATTCTGCTTTGAGAGAAAAACAAAAAACAAAACACCAAACTATAACATAAGTAAACTGGATCATGTTCAGTGATTTTGTACTTAAACTTTAACTTTTTTGCCAAACTATAGAATAAAATAAAAGCATGTTTTTTTTTTTTTTATTTAGGTAGTGTTGAAAAACATAGAATAACACGTCCTTACTGTGAACGGGCTCTCATCTCCACAAACGTGACTCTTATTTGTCCTGAGCCTTTTTGGTTTAATGTAACTGGATTTCACCAACGGGCAACCCAAAATGAGAGATTTAAGTGAGGCTCATTCTGCTTTGAGAGAAAAACAAAAAACAAAACACCAAACTATAACAAGTAAACTGGATCATGTTCAGTGATTTTGTACTTAAACTTTAACTTTTTTGCCAAACTATAGAATAAAATAAAAGCATGTTTTTTTTTTTTTTGTTTTTTTTTGGTTGGGTTTATTGCACTGAAAAACATTGAAAAACATGCATCCTTACTGTGAGCAAGCTTGCATCTCCATAAACCTGACTCTTATTTGGCCTGGATTATTTGCTTCTATGGGACAGTTGTTCCTTTGGCTTAAATGTGGGCGTAAATGTGTGGCATAAATGTTCCGAATATTCTGAAGTATGATTTTAACTTCATATTTCTGCAGTTGATGTACCTTTAAGAATAAATCGGCAATACATTACAATATATTTTTACAATAAGTAAAAAAATACATTTGATTTTAATATGTCTACACTATATCTATTGAGACAGATAAAAAAATAATAAAAATCTTACATACAGTTCACACTTTAATACCCTAACTGCTAACCCTTTAATAGTTACTAAACCTGAATCATCCTAATAAACAATTTCTTCATTATAAATTAACCCTTTGTTCATTCTTTACTGAGACTAATTAAGTTGTTATAACGTGGTACCGTAATGTTCTTCTTTAAAAGTTCTCTCTCGGCTCTGAACTGCTTTAAACCCCGCTCTTTGGAAGCGTCAAACCTTTTCGTCAAAGTGAAATTACTGTACCGTTTCGTGTTTTCTGTTCTTTCTTCCACAAACCCTCCCTCCCTTCCCTCCTGAGCGCTGTATGCTGCCTTCCTCTTCCGCATATATCCTCAGGCTCCAGTGAGGAGGGCTCGGGGCCAAACCCTCCGCCCGTGTGAAGAGCTACAGAGGCCTTACATTTCTTCCGATGGTCCCGCGCCTCTGCTGCGACAGATGTACTCCGTGTACAGAGAAAGAAAGACAAAAAAAACTCTGATTTCCGTTCAAAAATGGAACAGCTTTGTTTAAGAGGAGCGTTTATCCAGAAGCAGGGAGGAGAGGAGGTGTGAGCGGCAGAGGAGAGATGGGTTTCTGACAGTCTGAGGATGAGGAGGTGGTGGAGTTGAAAGTGTCTGTTCTGGTTTAGATGTTATGTTATCACCGCAGGGCAAATCCAAAATATCTCTATATTTTTTATACAGATTGATATCAGTTTGTTCCACACGTCCTCCGTTACGTCTCAAGCTGGGTCAAACGTGATCGTCCAATCAGATTTGTTTTTTTCAGTGACACATGTGAAACGATTGGTCGCTTATGATTTACAAATAAAATAAAATTGATCTCACCAACAGAGTTTAGTTTTCTTGCCTGGGATCCAGAAAACACACTTCTCCAAATACTTCACGAAGATGCGAGTGTGGTCACCGGTGAATCTGCCCGTTTTCAGATGGGAATGATTGACAGGTGGATTAGCCAATCGGGGACACGCATGAGCGAAGCACTAAACTCTGAGGTTAATCTGAGGTGAGATACATTTGATTTGGAGTTGTGTTTTGCTGGACTCTATTGTGTTACTAATAAACAGCACGGCTTCATTTAATTATTTTTTCATTATTCATTGCCACTGCTGAGGCCACTCCAACACCTAAATATTGCACTGAAAGCGGAGGTGTACTTTCTAAAATGTGTTTTGTAAGTGTAGACATATTGAGTTAGTTCCCTTTTAAGAATGCATAATATGTCCACTTTAATAAACACATTATTGTCCCCATAGGAATATTTGTTCTCTGCGTTTGAGTCGTCTTTGAAAGCCGCAAGGGAAGTCTGTCAAGAACCGCGCGAGCAATAGTGTCTTGGGAATATCAGGAAAGCATGAGGTCTTGGCTCGCTAAGTAAACTTGCTGCAGGATTACCTTAATGTTTGCTGGGGATCCAGAATACACACTTCTTCAATACTTTACAAAGAGGTGAGTCTGGTCACCGGTGAGTTCAGATGGGCATGATCAGGGACACGGTCTGTCCGTATCAAAACAAATATGGCTGCTTACGAGGAAAAAATAAAGGAAAGAAATATCACAGGGGACTGAAAAACATCGCAGATTTCTGTAGAATCAATGAGCGAAGCACTAAACCTTGTCCATCCGAGGTGAGAGAAGTTTGTTCAAAATGATTGGTGACCAGTGATTGACCAATGCGTCACTGAAATAAACAAATCTGATTGGGCGGTCACATTTGGTACTCGCTCGAGACCATAGACTGTATATATAAATGGACATAGCTAACCTGCTAGCCACCGCGTTCCAAATAGGAAGTGATTATGGGTGCACTTACGGCTCCGTCGACTCCAATTCACTTTACATTAGAAAACTGTCGCCCCCCTCTCTCTGTAACTGCTGCTGTCAGGCTCGTCATTTTGGTCTTAAAATCTTTGTATTAACCCGTTCTACATGATCCTGGTATTTTTAATCTGCCATTGTGTCCGTAACTCAAGATATGAACATTGATAACAGACAAATCAGGCGCCTTCTTCCCTGAGGTCGCTCCTGCTAGCTTTAGCAACAGGTTTGATTGACAGCGCTGCTGAGTGCCCGCCCCCTTGCTAAACCGGCGGTGCGGGTGGGAAGGGGCGTTACCTTCAACAGCATCGCTCCAGATTGGTTCTTTGGTTGCTGTGACACTCGTGGTCGGTATTCCAAACATGGAACTCGCCTCCAAATTCGCCCCAATAACCGCTAGCCTCGATGAGCTTCATTTGATTGGAGCCAAGAGCTATGGGTGACGTCGCTCTCCCTTAGTCCACTTATTTATACAGTCTATGCTCGAGACACCATGGAGGCTGTGGGGGCCAGACTGATATCCATCTGTATTAAGATATCCTTCTGGACTTGCCAGGCAACCCTGCATGGTGCATGTTTTTGGTTGATAGAGGAAACATGAGGACCTGAAGGAAAACCACATAGACACAGGGAGAACCTGCAAACAGAAAGAACCCATCGGGCTTGGGAATCAAACACGGGACCTTCTTACTGTGAGGCAAGTTTACAAACCACTCAGTTTTGACTCTACATTTTATTGCATATAATTAATTCAGTAGAATAAGTTTATCTGGTCTGTCCGGTATTTTTGTCCTAAGCCAAGAATATAAAGACCCTTTGTTTGGAAACGCAGTATTCTGAAACTAATAATTTTAGCCTGGGAAGTTGGATCGGAGCTATGTAATTTTGTGAAGAGAATATAAAATGTAAATAAAATAGCGCAGAGTAGATTATGAGTCTTTTTCTTGTGCTGGAACATATTCAGTGATTTGGGTGTTTGGGGCTCACAGATTCTTGGTGTTAATTAAAACTCTGAGCTTTTGCCGGCTCTGGCTCACACTGCTGATATTAAAGCACGACACCTTCCAACTTCATTAGCATAGTTTAACTCCCGGGCCAAAGGCACGCTCCCCGAATTCATCACCGCGACAACTGTGGGTTTATATAGAGAGGAGAAAGAAAGTACAATAGGGGAAAGAGAAAATTAGAAAAGTGTTTAGGCCTGGTTCTGTAATAAATATAAGTGTAACTACAACTCGCCTGCTGATATCACCCCATCTACCACCTCGGGCCATTCATATAGATCCACTGTCTCTCCCATCCGCTGTTTTTCTGCCTTCACAGATTCAACCCTCCTCCTCCCTATCTCCACCTCACATCAGAACCGTCAGCCCATCACCAGTGCCTATGCCGTGGGGAGACATTTTGTCGAGTGTCCAAGAGGGGATGTTGTGCAAAATTGACTTTTTGGAGATTTCTATCATGCTATGTAATGTGCAATGTTGTTGTCTCATCATTGTTGTTCTTGCCTGAAGAGATGTTAGATGTCATCCACGCATGTTTGAGTAATCTTGCGGCACTATTCAAACCCTCCTCATGATTAGCTCTACGCACCAGCACCTCTTACACAAGGCTCAGCCCATAAGCCTAAGTCACCCATAACCCCGCACTGAAAATTCTCATAATTGTATAAAAGCATGATACAAAACAATACACTACAGCTTCACAAACCTGATGCGATGTGCTGTGGTTTTATTAGCACGTCAATTGTGTTGTGATAGCCTTCTGAAAGGAGGTGGAACTCGTCAAACAAAACTGGAACTAATTACACATGTTAATATGTTGTTTTCGGGGAATATATCATTTTCAAAACAATAAAAGGTAACATGGTGATGATATGTTATGTGTTAGCAATTAATACAGAAGTGTGATACTCAATCTTCAATGAATAACGATAAGCTGCCCAGAGGAGGACAGAACTGAGGCCGGCAATCTGCACCATCACTCGCTTTGACCACCACCAATCACTCACTTACTGCATTTAAATAAAGACAAGGTGGAACTGGTCAGAGCTGGGATCAAACCGCTGACCTTCAGGTTGGTGGGTTGCCCCGATGAAGGTTAAAATTGTTAAAGATAAGCAGAAAGTACCATGGAGGAATGATGACTTGGTCAGGGCATAGAATAGGGAGTGTCAAAGGGCCAAGTAGGAATGGTGCAAGTCAAAGCTCCAGGTTTATTATGAGATTGACAGAGAAAAGAGGCACATGTACAACCACAGAGGTATTTTTCGGATATTATTATTGCAGAAACAACTCACTAAGAACTCAGTCACTTTGCACTTCTGAGTTCATCTACATGCTGCCTCGATGTGTTACCCACTAGATTTCTAAAGTCTGTGCTCAACAGTTTGCTATCACCACTCGCTTGCATACTTAACATGTCACTTCAATCTGGAACATTCCCAAGAGCTTTGAAAACTGCGGTTATCAAGCCTCTCTTAAAGAAGAGCAGTCTTGATGCCACAGTACTGAACAATTACAGACCCATCTCAAATCTGCTGTTTTTAGGCAAAGTCCTTGAAAAAGTTGTTTACCAACAGCTGATTAACTTTCTCCAAATGAACAACTCCTTTGATGTTTTCCAGTCAGGTTTTAGACCCCACCACAGCACTGAGACTGCTCTTATCAAGGTGACAATGACATCCGCCTGAACACTGATGCAGGCAAAGTCTCAGTCTTGATCCTGTTAGATCTGAGTGCTGCCTAGGCAAAGTCCAGTCTTGATCCTGTTAGATCTGAGTGCTGCCTTTGACACTGTCGATCATGGGATCCTCTTACAGAGACTAGAGGACTGGGTGGGCATCTCTGGTACGGCACTAATCTGGTTCAAGTCCTATATAGAAGACAGGGAGTACTTTGTTGAAATTGATCACATGACCTTGACCTGTGGGGTGTCCCCAGGGTCAATCCTTGGACCACTTTTATTCAATCTGCTACCGATAGGCCAGTTAATGCTCACCAATAATGTGACCAACCCCAACTATACAGATGACAGTCAGATCTATGTCTCACTGGCAGCAGGTGAATATGGACCAGTGGATTCACTCTGTCACCACATCCGACAGATCAGTGTGTGGATGCAAAACAACTTTCTCCAGCTAAACGAGTCGAACGATGAAGTCATAGTCTTTGGCCCACAGAAACAAAAACAACTTTCACTAAACACGGAGAATCAGCGTTTCAGTTTTATGCAGTTAAAACCTGGAACAGTGAGACAGGCCTCTATTCTGACAGTGTTTAAATCCAGGCTCAAAGTGGTTCTGTTTAGCTGTGCATATGACTGAAAGGTTTAATGTTAAAAGAGGTCTTCTCTTTTAACGTTAATTTTATGATGATTATTTATGTTTTTAAGTGTTGGTATTGATTGATGATTTTACTGTATTTCTTATTCTGTAAAGTGCTTTGAATTACTTTGTGTACAATTGTGCTGTATAAATAAACTTGCCTTGGCATTCCAACAAATACTTAAAGTTGATTGGGCGAAGAATCACAACAGCAAAACCATGTTTGCTTTCAGGGAAAATAAGCAGAGAAACCACACTTTAGTTAAACTGAGTTCAGAGAAAAGCACAGATATCTTTTCTGTCTATAAATGCACAAAACACAATGCACAATGCTGCCCTGTGATTGGTCAAATCTCCCGCTGGTGGCTCAGACCCAATCACAACAGCGGGAGCCAGACAAGATGGATTCTGTGAACTCACACACATCAGGGGAATTCATCTTGCTGTGCAAAGTTAACTGCTGCACATGTGCAATTTTTAATTGGATATTCAGGTGTTCTCCACAGAAAAGTAAATGTCCCTGTGTCTCCATAGGGTCTAATCCTGTATTCTGAACCTCAACAAATCATCTGGAATGCATGGGAATCTTGTGTTTAATATTTCAAAACTCTCTAAAGTATTGATATTTCTCAATGTGTTTTGATTCTTGATTTTTAAAGGTTCTATATTACACAAAATGGATTCTTGTGAGCTTTAAGCCGTGTTAGAATGTGGTTACCTCATCAAAAACATACCTGGAGTTGTGTTTTGTTTCATTCAATGACACTTGCACGGAGGTTTGGGATGCAGTGGCTCCATTAAAACTAAAACACACAAAGCCCATAGCACAGGTCAGGTGCACATGTAGACGTGCTCAGAAGAAACGGAAAAAAGACCGTCTACAGGTTTCCCTGCAAATATCCAGAGGCAGTCTTATCGAATATCAGAGAGTAGTTAAAGCTGCCAAATGTAGTTTTATATCAAACCTGGTGTCAACAAACTGCCACAAACCTCAGCTGCTTTTTAGTACTTTGAAGTCTCTTGTCATCTACATTCTGTGAAAACTTCTTCTCATTCTTTAGGGATAAATTCTCTGCTCTTAGACTCTGTATCTCTCGGACATAAAAGAAATAGTTCAACGGTTAAAGCCTTCCTTGTGTCCACTAGATATTATTCCAACTCATCTGTTCAAGGACATTTTTGATTCTATTGGCCCTTATATTGCTAATGTTGTGAACTTGTTGTGACTGCCAATGACAGCCAGACCACGATCAAAGCTCTGCAGGACTGTCTGAGCAGAACTTTGTGCACCAAAGCCAGGACGAAGACCAGAGGTGACAGAGCCTTTTCTGTGGCAGCGCCCAGACTATGGAACAGCCCCCCCCTGTGTCAGATCCTCTCAGTTTAAGACTAGACTGAAAACCCACCTCTTCACCCTGGCATTTAATACTTTTCCTATGTATCGTATTATCTGTGTATGTGTTTTTTTGTTGACTTGAAATAAACTTGAACTGAATTGCACTGAATTCATATGCTCGAGAAGCCCTTTACTGTTAGTCTGTCTACATCTCCAAAGCTCAAAATACTCTGTTCCACCTTGTGATGTCATGAAATGGTAGTTTTCAAGTTAACAGTTACCGTTTACCTTTTTTTTTAGTAAAGATTGACAGTTCCAGGGCTGAAATTATCCAAATTACTCTAGTGAAGGTGTATAGAGTTTAAAAACACAGTGGAGCACTTCCTGTATTACCATATGACATCACAAGGTGGAACAGAGTGTTTTCTGTTTGAGAGAAGAACTCGGCCTCAATATGCAGGATTATGGTGTTAAACATGTACAACATGAAACAAAACAAAATATATGTTTTTGATGAGGAAGTAACATTATAACAGATCAGAAAATAGAGTAATATGGGCCCTTGAAAATATTCTAGAAATCACAATATTTGCAATTAGATACCTTCCCGAAACTGCTCTGGTCTTAACTTCCGATTCCATATTTGATGCAGCTCCTACTCCTACCACAGCAAACTTGTTTAGCCTAGCATTTAGCCTCTATCTGGTTCACTCCGCTCTCTCTGATGTAATCGCGGTTCAGTATTGGGGTCACATGTCCCAGCGGTGTCTCCCTGTGTGGTAGCTGTAATTGCATGCGTTTCAGAGCTCCCAGCTGAGGGCCCCTGCTGACTACTCCGATCCCCCACATGGCGCTCATAATGGTTTCTGCTGAGGCTGGGGCAGTACCGTGGCTCATCATGGACTGCCGAAATCAGAGACGGCAAGCACAATGCACTCATTTCCAGATAGGATTAAATTTTGTCATTTCATACAATACCGCGGTTTAAACACGTTTTGGCATGTAGGTTTTTATTAGATTGGATAATGCTAATATTGTGAAGTGAGGATGAAAAGAGAGGAGAGACTGGCAGGGGTCACAAATACCAATCCCTTTTGTTTGTTTATGGCTGCCCCATGTGATTTTTCTGATGGCGGGTCGGCCACCTGCTTGTCCCCATAGAGATGTTGTTACTTTGCCAAGAATGTTCCACAGAATGGCATTGAACTCATTTAGCTTGCATATATCCACTTAAAGGTGTGTAGTTGCAAATAAAATACATTGAAAATATGTATTATTACCATGAGAAAGGTTGCCTCTCCACAGACCTGCCCTGTAACTTGACCTGATGGCATCGCTCCTTTTTTTCCTTTGAGATAGATAAGTTCAAAGCCATTCTGTGAAAACTCCAGGCAAATAAATAACATCTCCAGATGGCCGACCTTTGACCGGAAAAGTTACATAGAAACTCACACTCATTCATACACTAGTATTCGAGGAAAAGTAGGTGAAGTACACTGCCTGGCCAAAAAAAAGTCGCCACCAAAACAAAAAAAGGTCACACGCTCTAATATTTCGTTGGACCGCCTTTAGCTTTGATTACGGCATTCGCTGTGGCATTGTTTTGATAAGCTTCTGCAATGTTGCAAGATTTATTTCCATCCAGTGTTGCATTCATTTTTCACCAAGATCTTGCATTGATGATGGTAGAGTCTGACCGCTGCGCAATCTCCAGCACATCCCAAAGATTCTCAATGGGGTTAAGGTCTGGACTCTGTGGTGGCCAATCCATGTGTGAAAATGACGT
>KN475865.1:15844-59991 GCA_000787095.1 Periophthalmodon schlosseri
ACCGCTCTTTCACAATTTGAGCCCGATGAATCCTGTCATTGCCATCAGGGAAGAAAAAATCCATTGAAGGAATAACCTGGTCATTCAGTGTATTCAGGTGGTCAGCTGACCTCATTCTTTGAGCACAAACTGTTGCTGAACCTGGCAGTAATTACCAACAGGAGGCTCGTACCTATTTGCTTAGTTAAATCCAGGTGGCGGATTTTTTTTTGGCCAGGCAGTGTATCTTGCTCAAAGACACAACAACAGTATGCACTGGCTGGAGCTGGGATCAAAAGGCTGACCTTCGAATTGGTAAACACTCTGCCTCTAACACTAAGCCACTGTCGCCTCATTGATCGTGATCTACATGTGCGTAAATGTCTTATTGGTCTAGTTATTTTATGCGCATAAAGGAAAGAGAGGTAATATCTTTTTTGGCATTATTGTTATTTTTTTTTTTTTTAAGAATTTATTGCATCACTACAACAAAGAAATTATTAGACTAAAATCATTAAACTGCAGATTTGTTGACGTGGTTTATGGTTAATACCTCTGTAATTACTGGTCCTATCCTCAAAGTTCAACGTCTGTATAAATAAATAACATGGTAATGCTTTTTTCACTGTAGCTTCAGAACACGGTGCCCAATTTAAGTCATTAGATAAATATGGTAAATCTGTGGAGCCGCTTCCTAACTTTATAACTTTGGATATTTCTTTCGAGCACAGTAAATTCCCCTTAAGTTATATTGTCCCCAGCCCTCCAACTGAAAATATGACATCATCAAATTGCACAAAGTGAACTGACCCTAACCTGTTTAAAAATGCAATTTGATTACATAAAAATGTAAAGATATTATTAAGTGAGCAATAACACACTTCGCTCATAACACAGCCATGGTTTTGCTGAGACTGGAGCTCTGGAGTGCTGCTTTGGCCCATCGCTGTAAAAACCCTCCCTGGTGGACCTCCAAACCAGCGGCGGCAGCATAACGCGATCCCATTTACGGACAAGACGGTCGTCAGGAACTGCCTAGCCGAGCAAAGCGCTAATGACACCGGGTATTAGCTTAGTACGTATGGTCCAAAATGCTCCCAGTTACATTGTTAGCGAGCTTCAGTTTAGATCTGTTTCAAAGTGGTCCTTATGGGGAAGCCCAACTGTTCTTTTAGAGTGGTCAGCAGGGCACCAGTGGGATAAACACCAGTGGGATAAAATACTTGGGTTTTCAAATGGTCTGACTATAGAAAAGAGGTCAACATAGCAGTGTTGTTCACAAAATTTCAAACTTTGGGAACACTAACGAATAGACTTGATACTCAATACCGATTCCGATAGATAATAGTATGTGATTTTTAACATTCAGTGGTAGTTCTCATATATCTGTGTAATCTCTCAGTCGTCCAGGTAGGTTCCATAGTGGTCCATGGGCGTGTACAAGTCTATGTGTCTTATACTTGTTCTGATACAGCTCAAGATCATTCTAAAGCTATTCGGGAAATGTTCATTTCTGTTCATTTCCTAGTTTCAGTATTGATTAGCATCTGATTTTCATTACTTCTGACAACCCTACAATGTAGTGTATTATTTTCTATTACCAACCCTTCTTAAAGCAATAGTGGGATGTAACTTAGGTACCATGTCACCTGCATGTTTCCATGGAAATAGAAAGTTAAAACCATACTTTGGAACTTTGGAACATTCTCCTTAGAGATAGAAGTTTTATTTCATACAGTGGAATATTTCATTTTTTAGTGCAATATAAACATCCACAATGAAAAATAACATGCTTTTCTTTGAGTCTATTTTTGAGTAGGATCTTTAACGGTTACACCTTGGGATAGTTTAACAGACTAACAGATTCTCCTTACTGTAAACAACTAGGGTGTGTTAGTTTCAGTATAGTAAGCTCCTCCCTTCACACAGATATAAGGCAGTGACTCAGCAGAACCGTGTCAGAACTTAAGAAGGCTCTTGGATGAGTGGCAAAACGTATTCTTTCCAGAAACTTTTGTCCAGTTGACGGAATAAAATTGTTCAACAGTGTGGTCAAAACTAAATCTGTGAAGAGGAGTCTAAAACAGTCCATAGGTAACGCTCAATGCCTTGGTCTTGGTTGTGGTCCAGGATGGATAATACAGTCAGCATAATGTCCTTCTACTGAGCTGTGTGCCATATTTCTTGGGAGTAGGAGGAGTAGGAGTGCCCTCCCCCCTCTCGCACCTCTTTTCATTCCTCTGGAATTCACACGTGGAGTGGGACATGTAGAAGTGGGCGGGCTGGTGCATCAGGTCATCATCTAACACATTGGGGTGCCACCAGGAAGACCCGCAGAAGCCTCTAATGAGAGCCAATCCGGAGTGAGGCTGTTGAAGGTAACACCTCTTCCCGCCCCAACTGCTGGTTTAGCAGGGAGCAGGAGCTTAGCATCGCTGTCAATCAAACCTGTCGCTAGCGGGAAAGAAGGCGTATGATTTGTCTGCTATTAATGTTCATATCTTAAATTACGGACACAATAGAGAAATAAAAATACCAGGATCATGTAGAGTGAGTTAATACAAACATTTTAAGACCAAAATGATGAGCCTGACAGTAGCAGTTACAGAGAGAGGGGCGACAGTTTTTCAATAGAAAGTGAATTGGAGCCAGAGTCGATAGAGCTGGGAGTTTGCCGATGCTTACTTCCTATTTGGAATGCAGTGGCTAGCAGGTTAGCTACGTCCATTTATATATACAGTTTATGATACATGCACAGACTCCCAACACAATAGCAAATGATGATGATTATTGATATCATGATACCATTTAATGGAATCCATGTTTTTTGGAATGCATTTTCAAGTGGACTGAACATAATGTGTGTTTTGTGGGGAAACTAAGCTTTCTAATGACATATAACATACCGACACTGACGAGAAATGCCTAACTGATGAGTGAAGAAAAATAAACTAAAATCGTCCTTGTGCAGGAAGACGATACAGTCACTGACTGGCTAATCCACTTTCCATTAGGAATATACATCTTGTCTTCTACATCTCCCACACGTTAGTGCCATATGAACCATCTTGTACGCTGAGGACTTCAGGGACCGGCCTCCTGCTGGTGCCCAGAGTCAGGACTAAACATGGGGAATCAGCGTTTCAGTTTTATGCAGCTAAAACCTGGAACAGTCTTCCTGAAGATGTGAGACAGGCCTCTACTTTGACAATGTTTAAATCCAGGCTCTAAATGGTTCTGTTTCGCTGTGCATATGACTGAAAGGTTTTTATTCTGCACTCTTCTCTTTTAATGTTAATTTTATGATGATTATTTATGTTTTGATTTGTTTGTATTGTGATTGTAATGTCTTTCTTATTCTGTAAAGCACTTTGAATTACTTTGTGTACGAATTGTGCTATACAGATAAACTTGCCTTGCCTTCTTAGTACAATCGCTTACCTATTTTTTCTGGTATAGATGAACAACAAAAGGCCATCTGAAGTCGGGAAGATAAAACCAGTATCCAGTCATGTCTTTGTAAAGTATTGGAGCGTTCTAAGCTGTCTAAGTGTACACAGTGCACCTATAAAAGTATATACCCACATACACGTACATGAATTATTGAACAAGTGTAGAAATGAGCTTCACTATTTCCACTCCTCACGCTGGAACATAGTTAATCCTTTGCTGAGGTCATCACTCCTCATTGATTTATCGATCAGGTCCGGTTCGCATGTACATATCTCTCTGCCAGTGCCCAAAGCTGTCTTCTTTTGCCTCGGTACAGAGCGTGGGACATGCGTGAAGCTCCACAGACCAGGCCTTTGCGCGGCGTTACTCTGCTCTGATGGGTTTAAAGGGACAGGCCCCAATGAAAGCTTTTACAGTCAAGCAGAGGATAGAGTCACCGAAGCAGGGTATTAACTTTTCTGCACACCGGTCGCTATGGCAGGTGTAAGTTACTGTAGTCATTAAGAAGTTTTAGTAGCCGCGTAAAAAATAATAGAATGGGATGCCCCAGATTGACGGGGTGTTTAAAATAATGATTGTTGGTTGGTGTGGTGAAAAACCTGAAGGCAAAGCTCTCGAGTTAATGGTCAATACATCTCTCACAAACTGAACACTTTAGTTTAGGGACCACATTGATACTTTGTGGCTCATGTCATCAACATTCCCTGGAGGTGCGATGCTAGTTATAGGCACTGCTCTATCTGAGGCTTTGTTAGACTTTAATCTGAGCTTTATTTTAACACAATCTGACCGGATAGAACTGATTTAGCTGGAACTACAACAGGTTAGATGATTTGTGCTGTCAAACAAGAATTTAACACATAACATTACAGTCACAAGCTAGCTAGCATTAGCCAGCTGTTTTTCAGTTAGTCAAACTCACCTTTTTAGTGAAAATCAAACACCTTAACAGGACCATGAACACTCGTATTGTTCGTAGACTCCTGAAAATCTGCTGTTTAAATCCATTTTGTATTTTATCTTGAGTTTGCTAATGTGTGCATTGTGTGACAATGGTATCTGTCATAGACATACATGCAGAACATCCCTAGCACAATGTCACTGCAAAGTATCAATACTGATTGCTAACTAAATGGTATGTTAGTTAAGGGTTATTCAGGTAGTGTTTATAAAGCACATGTATGTGTACATAAAATTCCCTTTCATTTTTCTCATAAATTTTAAAAATAAATAAAATAGAAGTTTGGAAGCTCAGAGATAATCAGCTATGTGGTAATTAATGACCATAAGACCAATAATGTTTTTAAAAATCTTTTTCTGAAACTTGAAGTTAACTTTAAGTTATTCAAACATTTTGCTGAATTTTACATTTTAAATAGCATTTTTGGACTTAGAACAACTGCGTTATAGAAAATAGTTACCACATAGCTGGTATAGATGGTCTATGGAACACCAATTCATCTATACTGGATTCTGGATTTATTTGCCAGAATCCAGAATTAACGATGCCTTTGAACTCTTAATATTTGAATTTTTCGAAAAGTCTATGGGAAACATGAATGGAAAATTTACTTCCGGAACCAGAGCGAACTTCGAAGTGGGCGGGACTCCATAATAAGAGGTCATGTGGGGTGATTAAGTGAAACGAGGTGAGATCATAAAAACTCATTCAACAATGGGACAGCAGCAAACAATTGCAATGACAATGGAGAAGAGGCATATCAAATCACCATATGTACATACAAGGAGAACATCTAAAAGTGGATACCCACACAGACTAGAATACAAACAATTCTAATGTATTCATATCATTTAGTGTGTACATCACTGGGTCAAGTACAGCTGGTGCATTATAGAACAAGAACATTATACTGGAGGCTCAAGGTAAAATTAGAGGAAAATTGAAAAATCTATGTCCTCATTAAGGCCTGGATAGCTGGATGCCTGTAAAGGTTTTGATCCAGGAAGTCTCCCTTTGTGAAAGAGTTTCTAAAGAGGGAATATTACACTTCTATGGGGTATTATCTACTAACACTTAACATATTTAGACCAGTCTGTTACCTTTTATTGACTTGAAAATGCTATACTCCCCCACTCCCCCTTCAGAGCACTATCACATTACAATCAGCGTACTTCTCGCTAATGAAACTACTGCAGTTTGCGTCAGGTTTGTGAAGTGGTAACGCATTGTTTTGTATCCTGCTTTTGTATAATTAAGAAAAATGGCTGTGCAAGAGCATGGGTAATATAGGTTTGTGGGCTGAGTTTTGGACAGATTCGCACTGCTAACCGTAAGGAGAGTTTGAATAGCGCCCGGGAGAGATCACTAGATTATTCAAACACGCATAGATGACACGATGATATTTTTGTATTACCTCTATGAGACAACTCGCTCGCTTTGGCAACCCCGGATCAGGCCGCTGTTATCAATCAATTTCCTCTTGTGTTTTCAATGACCTTAAAAAGTACCACCTCACACTCCACAGTGCTTGAGCGAGCACATCATCTCTGTCCCAAAGGCTCATGGGAGCTGTAGTTGTTGAAAGGCGTTTGACCATAAAATCCAAGCGTTCACGTGGGTGTTCTGGTCCATCTGTGAGCGCGCCATTGCCACAGTCAGCGATATTATATAAGTCCATTGTCTGAGTGGAGGAGTTTTTAAGGGTCATTCCGAGTCACAGAGAGGACCATAGCTGAAGTCCAGTAATGTGCCCGAAATAAAGTTAGCCTATTTCATATGTTCACTGCGCACAATAGGGCTGAGAGGTTATTAAAACAGAAATCACAGTTTGAATGACAACAAAAGCTGTAATTATGTGGGTAATATAATGTACTTTGCGGTTAACAAGTTTTATATATAGATATGAAACACCCCGTGGAGAGACATAGTTTGCTGTTGCTGGCCTTGATATACTAAGCTAACATTGTAGTTTAGACCTCTAGAGAACTGAATATTGAGATAGATTGCAAATATTATCAAAATAACTGATTTAAGATTTGCTACAAGATATTTATTCAAATCTAAAACCAAAGAAAAACAGTTAGCTAAATAGTGTAGCCTTAAACATAACAATGTGCTGCTTGTATGTATGTAACTTGTGCTTGTTCAAATCCAATATTTATGGAAAAAAATAAATAAAAATCAGATGTAAAATTGGTGTGTTTTGGTTCTCCAATCTGAAATGGCTGGGTTGCCAGATCCTTCGATTAAAAACAGCTTGCACTAAATCCAAAAATGCTCACTATCCCGTCTCAGGTGCAATTGTGATTCTATTGGCGTTTTCAAACCAGTAGGAGTGTATCTTTATTTGCCAGAATCCAGAATGAAATCTCTCTGTATTATATCAGTCTGGTCCCCACACCCTCCGTTGCGCCTCGAGCCAAAACCAAACATAACATTTGTTTTTTCGGTGAAACACGTGAAACGACGGAGCTCATTGGTCACACATCATTTACAAACAAGATCAAATTTCTCTCACCTCAGATTAAGTTTTGAGAAGATGTTCCCCTGATTGGCTAATCCACCTGTCAATCACGCCCATCTAAACCTGGAAAGATTCACCGGTGACCAGACTCACATCTTCATAAAGTACTGGAGAAGTGTGTATTCTGGATCCCAGGCACAATGTTTATGAACTTTTATGTAAACTAGCAAACTACCCTTACAAAGCCATGACATTAAAAAAAAAAAAAACAACTACTTTTCATCAACCTTACCAAAGCACTAACATGCATTTTGTGTTTCGCTTTCATAGTATTAACATATGCATCTCCATGGTGACACGGAGCCTGACCTTGGCAAATAAATTCAATTGGATTTGGTCTTGGCTCCGACAGCAGGCGTGTAATTGGTGGGATTAAAGGCACATAATCAGATGAATCCCGGTGATTATCACATTAGCGGCCATGCAGATTAAGACGGCGTGTGCTAGCATCTCTTCATTTAAATCATATTACTCCGACGCTAGCCCACGATGCTAGCGCTAATTCTATACTCGGGATCGCGCTTAATATTCTCGTCACGGCCCACGCTCCAGATGTGACATACGGGCCTGTCGAGATTAGCATACGAAGCACGGGAAAAGTAAATAAATAAAATAAAAAAATACCCGCGCCGGAAAAGTGACAACAGTCAGGGGTCGCGCCACCGTAATAGATTACTGAGGGATGACATTTAAAAGCAAAATAGAGAGGGCTTATTGGAACACTAGCGATCAAATGCTAGTGACACAATGGTTTATTCATGAGATCAAGTGGAGCCGGATGTGTGCGGTATAGGCGGGAGTCAAGGAGTGCTAGATGCACGGAGGGTGGGATAGCGGAGGAGGGTAGGCTAGCGGGGGATGCATATTCATAGTCTTATTTTATCATAGAGAAATAGGGCAGCGGGGTCTAACCTGTTCTGTCAAAGCTTTATGTCAATTCAAATGTTCTCTACAGAATATTTAAAGAAGAAATATCCTTTTTTTACATAGGTTTTTACTGTTAAATTATAACACGTGTAGATCAGGATGTTACATTTTGATAGTTGTAAATTGCAATGTTGTTCTACACTGCCTTAATAATGGTTCCATTGACTTCCAAAAATGCAGACTTTCACAGTTATATTTCACCGTTGTAAGCGTTTATATGTTTGTATTGTTGAAAATTGGTTATGTGACATTTCTAAGTGCGACATGTTTGATGCTGAGTCATAACATTTTAAATAATCACAAGAAAGTACAAGGGAGTGGGTGAGCGGTACGTGAAAACTGAGTAAAAGTCGATTTTACATAGTATGTCCCCTTTAAGATAACTCTGTTTTGATCAAAATGCTGTACAAAAATGAAATATATTTGTATTTTGAGCAATTTTGATATAATGACTTGGATCACATTTAATTTACATGAAACAACATGGAAGGGCATGTTGTTACCCTGTATTTAATGAGGAAGTACATTGTAAGGGTAGTGTCAAAACCGTAGACTGTATATATAAATGAACATAGCTAACCTGCTAGCTGCCGCGTTATAAACAGGAAGTGATCATGGGCGCGCTTCCGGCTCCATCAACTCTGGCTCCAATTCACTTTACACTGAAAAATTGTCACCCGTCTCTTTGTAACTGCTGCTGTCAGGCTCATCATTTTTGTCTTAAAATATTCATATCGACCCACTCTACATGATCCTGGCATTTTTACTTCACTATTGTGTCCGTAAATCAAGATATGAACATTAATATCAGACGAATCAGGCAACGTCTTTTCCCGGGGTCACTCCCGCTAGCGTTAGCAACACGATTGATTAAAAGCGTTGCTAAGCGCCCGCTCCGTGCTAAACTAGCGATGCGGGCGGGAAGGGGCGTTACCTTCAACAGCCTCGCTCTGGATTGGCTCTTTGGTTGCTATGATACTCGCGGTCGGAATTCCAAATATGGAACTCGGCTCCAGATTCACCCCTATAACTGCGAGCTTCGACGAGCTTCATTTGACCGGAGCCGAACGCTGTGGGTGACGTCACACTCTTAGTCCACTTCTTTATACAGTCTATGATCATAACACAACTTGCACTAAAAATATTGCAAGAATTGATACCTGACTTGATACTTGATCCACAGTGATTAGAGATGCGCGGATCGGCCTTTTTTCCATCTCGCAAGTCCCACATTTCTGATTATGTATAGCCCACCCAAGCCCGCACTGCATAGCAGAATCTATTTATACAACCTGTCCCAACCCGCAACCGCAACCATTAAATACACTGTAAAAATAAGTCAATAATTGCAGCTTTACTTTTAGCGAAAAACGTGCTTGAAAACAGACATAATAGGAGTGCATCTGTCAATATGATAAACCAGCTGCAGTTTCCTTTCAAAACAAAATAATATCTCATGTTCCATCTCCAAATCGCTTCTTTTTGGCTCCATTTACTGTGACCAATGGCTAATGTGGCGAGCATGGGTGGCGTGCCGCGGTGGCGTCAGGTTATAGGTTAATAGGTTACGCGCTAATGTAAACTTTATTATCAAACATAATCAAACATAGGCCAATGTAGATGAATATGAGTTTGTTTTAAAATATTTTATAGGCTATAGTAATAATAGCCTACATATTCTTCTTCTGTGAAAAAATGACCCGCCCCGCAAAAAATAGCTTTTTTTTCCAGCCCGCTCCAACCCGACCATCTCTAACAGTGATGGGAAGAATACTTTGGAAATGTATTTACTTACAGAATACTAAATACACAAATTGAAATGTACTTTGTAACATATTCCGTTACATGGTCCAATCAGAGTACTGTATTGTGAATACTCTGAAAACTTCTACACCGTGTTGTATTATGTTATAGTGACATGATATAGAATTAACAGCTTTATTTTTGTTGCACTGTTTGTTAGGCATTCATTCGTCTAATTAAAGCAAGAGGTGTGATTCATTCTTTTCTAACTAATAACCTGCAGTTCAAAGCCAAAATTACATAATGAAGTACCGTCATGTTTTCCTTTTAATTTAGGAAAGTAACTATATAGTGAATACCACCAAATGAAAGAGTAACTGTACCAGAATAGTTACTCAAAATGTGTATTCAGAGTATGTATTTCCGGTACAAGTACTCAGTTACTTCAGTTACCAACACCGTCGATCGGTGCATCTAGTTTCAAGATGAAATATATTTAATTAAAAGGTGCACTCTGTAACCTTTCTGATGAAGGTTATGCCACTTGCTTGTTTCCGCATTGTCTGAAATGTTCCACTGTACAGCATTAAACTTAAATATCATAATGGACATGAGCAGGTTGTGCCACCGGGCCAAGTTACCGATCAGATCTATGTAGAGGCGACACCGCTCACAGTAAGAATCAATGTTTTTAAGGTACTTTTTTGTACTTGAATAATATAAATATGTTTAATGTCATACCAGACAAGTGATCTATCTATATAAATGACGCAGGTGGCGGGTCCCCACAAGAAAAGTTACATAGTGAATCTTTAATGCCAAAAATGAATTATTTGACGAACGCTAAAATAAATTGGATTGTCAAAACGAACAGGTTGTATGAGGTTTGTAAAGGACATACAGGTCGCATGAGACGATGTGGAGAGACGCTGACGACATGACAGAGGAAATGGGATGTGTCACAGAGAGGACGGAGAAAGAGAGAAAAAAGAGTGAGAGGAGAGACAGAGAGGAGAGAGAGAGACAGAGAGGAGAGAAAGAGAGATACAGTGAGAGAGAGAGAGAGAGGGAGAGTAGAGACAGAGTGGAGAGAGAGGTAGGAGGGCAGAAGATAGAGAAAAAGAGACAGCGAGAGAGCGAGAGGAGAGAAAGAGAGACAATGAGAGAGAGAGGAGAGGTAGAGGGAGAGAGACAGCGAGAGAAAGAGACAGAGAGAAAGAGAGACAGAGAGGAGAGAGAGAGACAGAGAGACTGAGAGAGAGTGTGTGAGAGAGGAGCGACAGAGAGGGGGGAGTTTGAGAAGGAGATGGAGGGGGGTGGGTGATGGTGCAGCACCTGTACGGGGCTCCCATATCAGCAGAGGAGGAGCAGAGGAGTGATAGCAGCCAAGTGGCACTAGACAGAGAGAGAAAGAAAGAGAGAGAGAGAGAGAGAGAGAGAGAGAGAGAGAGAGAGGTACTGCCTCTATAGTTTTATAAGAAAATACTGCAAAGAAAGATACATCAGGTGAACTGTAGAGGACCATGTTCATTTTGATCAATTTTTGTTTTAGATTTGGTCAGTTCTGTATTATTTTAGTCAAGTCTTAATCAAGTTCAGTCAACTTTATTCATTCAGTCATCCAAATAGGGTTGAACGCTTTGAGACAAAATGTCAAATTGTGATTTTTCTGAAAAGCATTCCAATTACGATTACATTTGTGATTTATGATTTATGTTTTGATAATAGGATTCTGTTCAAAGTTCACATTTTAAACACGGCCAGGAGAGTTGACAAAAAGACTGAAATATGAACTGACAAATAAATACAAGAATCACATTTCAGCTCATATTTGTACAGACCTAAACTACAGGGTTGGCAGTTTTTATGCAGAATAAGACAGGAGATTTTGTTGTCTGTGGAGAAAAGTGTAGTAAAAAAATTGCAGCCTTTTGGATTTCCTAATTGTGTCAAAAGACAACAGTGCCATATTTTTTACAGCATGGGTTACAAACTGTAATTTATTTTTGATGCACCTAGAAAAATGGCACAATTGTGTCCCCTATGAAATCAAAACACACTGTGCCTTTGGCTATACCAAAACATTTACTTTGTTGTGAACAAACGAAATTCGGGTGGCGGATCAGTCATGTTGTTCCAAAAAAAAATAAATGCAGTTGCTAGGCAACCAACAGGAAGTTGCCCATATTTGATTGATCATGTGACCTGTCCCAGTACATTAACAAACTCATCCTAGGGTTTTTGACCTAGTGTCACTGGAATCATTCTGTATCATCTAGACAAGTAGTTGTACGAGTGGTTAAAAGTTGTAAAGGTTTTTTAAAAGATTGGTCGGTGTTGCTCTGGCAATGGCACAAAAATTCCGGGTTTGTTTTTGAGGCTTGCCATCAAACTTCCACAAGTGACAATTCGCACATAGTTTGCCCAATCTCACTCAAACTTTAATCGTTGGTGGACACCCCAGCCCTGAACAGATTGATATAAGAAAATAAAAAATGGGCACGATAGCACCCCCTGGGGAATTTGTATGGAACAACAGAATTTTGCTTTGTCGTAGACATACAACATTTGGTACACATATTTGGGACATGGTCTCGATCAAAAAAGTCAACAACAGCCACACCCCATCCCTATCCCCTATCAAGCCAAATATCTGCTCTCAGCAAAGGGATGTCCCAGCAAAAAACAAATTTGGTACACAGATGCAACATGGCGTTCACCCTTGTCCCTCGTGGTGTCCTTTGGGTGGTGCTCCGGGAGTATGGGGTCCTTTGCTGTATGACTGGAGCAGGAGCTGTAATCACATTGCCTGCGGTAAGTCAGACCTGTTACCACTGCACGCTGGACCCCACCAGAGCTGCCCTTTGTCACCTGTTCCGTTCATTGTTTTTATGGACAGAATTTCGAGGTGCAGTCAGGGGCCGGAGGGGTTCCGGTTTAGAGACACAGGATTTCATCTCTGCTGTTTGATGTTGTCCTGATGGCTTCATCGAACCAGGACCTGCAGAATGCACTGGGGCAGTTTGCAGCTCAGTGTAAAGCAGCTGGGATGAGAATCAGCTCCTCTAAATCCGAGGCTGTGGTTTTGAACCGGAAAAAGATGGCTTGCCCTCTCCAGGTGGGTGGAGAGTCACAAAAAATTGTATTTGTCCTCTATCTGCAGGTTAAAGCTGGGTGAAGCTGGGTAAAGCTGGGGTACTTGATTTTCAAACCATGAAAGAAGGAAGTAGGTAAATCTATCTAGGCCCTAGCTCTCACAAACCCTCTTGTATTCACATGCATACATTTATTTGGCCTTAGAACTGCTTTTTCAGACACAAAAGTGAAGCAGGGCAGACGAGTTCGCATCTCACAGGGTCAGATAGTTACTCATATGACTCTTTCTTAAAAGTTGATAAAAAGTTTTCTAATTAGATGAAGACAGGGTGCAGTGTCACAAGGACCTATATTTTACAACACACTTTCTTCGGGGAATATTTTAATAATAATTTAATAATATTACTTTGGCTTTTTTAAATTGATGTAATAATATGGTTTCCTCATCACAAACATACCTGGAGTTTTGTTTTCTTTCATTCACACATGTTTAACACACAAACCCTGCACATTTAGGCTGTGTTCTTCTCTCAGACTGAAAACACTGTTCCTCCTTGTGATGTCATTAAGTGGTAATACAGGAAATGTTCCACTGCGTGAAGTTACAGCTATTGTTTTAGCCTCATTGAAACTGCTTTGCTCCTCATTGCACCAGCAAATATTGGAGACTTTCTATTGACAAGCTCAACTGTTAAGAAAAGTTAAAACAAAAATATTCAAAAATAAAAGCAACAGAAGCTGACAACCCCACAAAATGGCCTCTATCCTCAGCCTTCACCTACAATGGATTCTGTCTGTCTCCGGTGTGGTTTTTGGTCCGGTTTGGTCTCTCCCGTCGGGTGAGCTTCAGTCTGCAGACGCTTGGCCTACATGAAGTAAACACCACCCTCAGCCCCTCACCTCATCCATATTCATGCAGCTCTAAGTGGCTCTGACACAGTTAAAGTCGACACAGAGGAAACGTCGAGTGCTGAGCTCCGCAACAAACCTCTTTATTATCCCCAACAGCACCAGCAGAAACAGCGGTGGTGGTGTGTCATAAATGAGACAGAGCCAGAGGTGCAAGGCATTCAAACAGAGACATGCTAGGATTAAACCATCAACGTCACTGGGAGGCCATTTTGGAGTGGCATTTTTGACTTTTGACTTTGCTTAGCTGTCAGTGTGATAAGTTTATTTGGTTGTATTTGAAATATTTCAAAATAAGATGTTGCCAATTCAAATAAAAGGACATCTGAGAAATTTGTCCTGCCCTTGTACAGTTGCAAAATTTGTCCTGCTGTTGAGGTCAAAAGAAGTCCGCAGTGTAATGTCTTCATCTATTTATAAGGCCTTTTATTCACAAGCGTGTCCATGGAGATGTTGGCTTCTCTGGAATGTTCTGCAATACGGCATTAAAACTCTCTATCTTGAACGTGGTCAATTACGTGCGTTTTAATTACAGAAAATTTACATTCTTACTGTGAGCCTCTCCACAGATGCTGTAATATGGCCTGGCAGTGTCACCTGTTGGTTTCTATTGAAATCCCTGCGTTAAATGCCATACTGTGGAGCATTCCAGGCAAAGAAATTGTATATAAGTTGGTGGCGGATCCAGTAAAGAGAAAAGTTACACTGCCAGTTAAAAGTTTCTCATTCAATGTTTTTTTTTAAATTTGTTTTAAATACTTTCTATATTTTAGATACCTACGGAAGACATCAAATATACAGTGCAAAATATATGGAATTAAGTAGCAAAGAAAAAAGTTAGATAAGTCAAATATGTTTGTTTATTTTATATTCAAATCCTCAAAGTATCCACCTTTTGCTTTGTTGACAGCGCTGCAAACCTTTGACCTTCTCTCAATGAGCTTCTTGATGAAGTCTCCTGAAATGGTTTTCACTTCACAGCTGTGCCACGTCAGGGTCAAGAAATGCAAAAAGTACAAGGTGGTAATCAAGGCAAAATGTGGCTATTAAAAAAATAAATCTAGAACAAGTTTTGATTGTTAATATTTTGTTTGCTACATTCCATATGTGTTCATTCATAGTTTTGATGATTTCAGTGAGAATCTATAATGTAAATAATCCTGGAAATAAAGAAGAAACAAATGAAAAAGTGTGGCCAAACTTTTGACTGGCTGTGTACATAGAGTGTCCTTAAATAAAAACTGACTGATGACAACTAATTTACCAAATGAACATATACTGACACACCACACAGACGCCAAACCGTGTGGTGAATATGGGAAATGTATTTGAATTTAAATGACAAATCTGTTAGAGAAAACTAACGCATTTTTATGGACTCTGCAAAACTTGGAACTAAACTAGTACTAAACCTGACTCATACTAGAACAGGACCAAACCAAGTCTACATCAAGATTAAACCGGGTCAAACCAGGACCAAACAAGGACAAGTTTATATCGAGTCTTAATGGCTTCAGGTGTGGTTAGGTAGCAGTGATTGGCAGACAGTGACAGACAGGTGACGGGAGCTAGGTGGAGAGTCAGAAATAGCATGCGCTCCCATTAATCGTGAAGCGTATGCCTGCTTTCACTTTCCTCTTTTTTAGCGAACTTGTTGGTTGCTGTTGCGGAGGCATTGTTTGCAGTTGTTTATGCTCTTGTTATTTTGTGTGGGCCTAGAGCGGTGTTATAGACTGCTTTTTAGTGCTGTCTGCGGAGATAAGCAGAGCCGTGTGACGTCAACTCTCATTTAAACAGCCCTGTTCCACTTTCACCTGACACCTCCCACGCTATTGAGATAATGGTCGTCTGAAGAGATGAACACCAATTTCACAACAGATATTAAAGGTGCTGTACCTGATTTTTACTGTATTAAAATGTGGAAAACAGAACTAGTTCGTTTTAAACTGTTTGCAGTGAGTTAATAAGCACTTTTTTACAACTTTCAGTGACCAGAGTGGAGTTTCGCCGTCACGGTTCAGCTAACAACAACTAGCATTAGCATTAGATTATTGGACAACGAAACACTTTATAAGTAGATGTGTACACAGCGGCCATATTTTGACCTCAAGAGCTGTACTCATTTCCGCGTGGACTCTGCACACCTGACTGGGCGACAGGAGCGTTGGAGGAGAGGCGCTTAGCTGAAAGTTTTTAAGAAGACTCCCGTACACTGCCTCACTCTTGGTTCATTTTTATTAGTACAACGTTTCAGTCCCTCTCACCTTCCTCAGGTACCTCAAGAGCTGGAAAAAAATGAAAAAAATCAAGTACAGTGTTCTATTATACAGTGCCATAGACTGTATAATCGCCCATAGAAGCTAATCTGCAGCCACGGACCATGTTTGGAAATCCGAGCGCTAAACCAAAGAGCCAATCAGGAGCGAGGGTGTTGAAGGTAACGACCCTTCCCGCCCGCACCGCTGGTTTAGCAGGGGGTGGGCGCCTAGTAGCAATGAGGCTGTCAATCAACCTATTGGCAACTTATAGTGGAGGACGCAACTTTTTGTCATTCTCAGTACATGGACAGGCCTCATGTGAAAGCTCAGAACCTCCAGAGGCTGCACTAGCACTGATTAATGAATGGCTGCAGGTTCTGGGGTTTAGGTAGTGACCATTCAGATCAGAGAGAGTCATTTTAGGTTTAAACCAACTGAATTTCAGCATTGAACGTGGCAACCCAAATGGGAGACTCATGCGAGGCTCATCCTGCTTTCTGACTGGATAATCATCTTGGCGACCAAAACACATAACATAAATAACTTGGTCCAAATCAAAAAGAAAACATACATCAATGTCTTTATAGATGTGCAAATGCAAGGAGCAGCAACTTCAAAAAGGAAAGAAAAAATAAAAATCATAGCACACTCAGATGGCTGATGTCCAAAACTTTTTTTTTTATTTCAAGATTACGTTTTGGCAAAAAGCCTTCAATACAAAACATAAATGATGTGTTGAAGGCTTTGGGCCAAGACATAATCTCAAAATAAATTTTAAAAAGTTTTGGACATCGGCCATCTGAAAGTGCGTTTTTTCATTTATAAAAAACTTGGCCACCGTGTCCAATGTTTTTGCATAAATCAGCATTACAGTTGTTACGAGTGAAAGCTATATTAGATTTGAACATGCCTATGCTAATCCTAAACCGGGAATAACCAACTCTAACCAAGACAGCAGACCTCTAAGTACCACCAGACCTTGTTACTTCTCTGCAGGGGTAAATAAACGCGGCGGTCTCCCTGAGGTGGAACTCCGGGCCATAAATCAGACGAGGAGCTGAGAGCGTTGTAAAGGTCAGCTCCAGTCTGTGTGAAAGTTACCCCACTGCTCTCTGCTCCTGTTTGCTTCTCTGGCTCTGCACCTGTCTGCTTGTGTCTGCTCCTCTGGCCCTGCTCCTGTCTGCTCCTCTGACTCTGCTCCTGTCCACCTGACCTGCAGAACGGTGAACCTGCCAGGACACTTTCTCCTACACAGCAGAACACATAATGCTGCTTGAGATGTGGAACAGCTACAGAAATGTCATGGCTTTATTTAGAAGTGGAAGAATGGCACCGCGTTTGTTTATTCTAATGTTAAAGATGACATGTTGCTGTATAAAGTAGATCTAAAATGAAATATATGGTATATATGGGTAAAATGAAATTTACAGTTTATTAGAATGGAACTGTGCTTCTTTACTGTGAGCAGGCTTGCATCTCCACAAACCTGACTGTTATTTGGCGCTGAGATCAAACCTTCCTACCGTGCAAATTAATCATTTTGTTATGCATGCCAAAATTGAAATGTATACATAACAGGCAATGGCTGTGTATAAAGTAGACTTTCAAACCGGGTCTTCGAAGATTCCTTGCCAGACCCTTCTACATTCTGTTCGAATCCAGTTAAGGTTCTGGGATCGGACCATAAGGGCCTCAAACTTGGGACTTTCCAAACACAGATGCTAATTTGTATCACGTGTCTCTCAAACGCAGAAGACGTCTCCTCTAGAAAATTCTCGTATCATTCAGAACAAAATATATAACTTCTACCTCTTTTCCTTTTTTCCTCATAAACTGACGTATTTCTTCTTATTTCTTTTGACATGAACGGACATCGATCTGATTGGCTAATCCCTCCGTCAATCATGCCCATCTGAACTCGGGGAGGCAGGATACGGTTCCAGACCCACTCGTCTTTGTAAAGTTTTGTCAAAGCGTGTGGCTTTGGCTGGCCAGGTAAGCATTGTGTAACAGGCAGCGGTTGTGTCTAAAGTAGACTCACAAACCAGGTCCTTGTAGATTCCATCATGAATCTAATTAAGATAACATTACCGGAGTAGCAGCGCTTGGTCAGGGAGTTATCGGCCGCTCCCTGCATGTGAGTGTTTGTGCTCCCTTTTCATCTCCGCTCTGTAATTAAATCCTCTGTAAGAGCATGTGTGCAGCCGGAGCGATGTCATCATTTTGGAGAGTTACACAGATCAGATATGGAGAGGCTATTGTGACTGGGTTTGTCCGGTGCACCTGAGGGAAACAAAAGCAAGTGAGATGAATGGGGGATTTAAAAAAGCGCCGCCATTTGGAACATTTTAATGCTGGAAATGGGAAAAAAGAGGAATTCAACACCGAACATGCGTCGTATCAGTAAACGTATAGAGGTTTAAGACCACACCAGGCTAAGTTCAATGTCCAAAAGCACTTGCGTGGGATCCAGAATACACACTTCTACAATACTCTACGAAGATGTGAGTCTGGCCACTGGTGAATCTCAGGGACACTCTTGGCCCGTCCATATCAAAACAAATACGGCTGCTTACGAGGAAAAAAAAATATCTTAAGGGACTGAAAAACATTACGGATGTCTGCAGAATCAATGAGCGAAGCACTAAACTCTGTTAATCTGAGGTAAGAGAAATGTCATTTTATTCAAAATGATAGACGGCCAATGAGCTCCTTTGTTTCACATGCATCACTGACATCCACAAATCTGATTGGACAGCTGTGTTTGAGCCGGGCCCGAGGCACAATGGAGGAAGTGGTGACCAGACTGATATCTCTGTACAAAGAATACAGAGATATATAATTCTGGACTTGCCAGGCAACAAAAAACTGAAAAAATAATACTTAAGTGGGTGATAATGTAATAAAGTAAAAATCAGTTTTACCCCTGAACAGAAATATTGTAAAAACAGCTCATAGGTTCAAAATGAGGCAGATGTGTACTGCCTGCATCTAATTATAAAGCTTTATGTTCTCCATTAACCAGGAAGTGCGCTGTTAGCATGCTAGCTCTACGCTCTGGCCTCTGAAAGTTGAGAAAATCACGGTGAATAATTATGATGCTAGGAATGCAAAACTGAGAAGTAATTTTGGAAAGAAGCACCCATGACTTGCATGAACCAATACAAATACAACATTAAGCACATATAAAAAAAAAAAAAAGTACATTGTATGTCCCCTTTAAATGTGTGGGAGACTTTTTCTTATACGTTAACATGAGAGCTGCACGTTAACAAAAACTAACATAATATACTGCTTATTATAGATTCTAACACACATTTGAGCATAGTGCAAGTGTAAACTGTGCTATTTATACTAGTTTGTTCACACCATCTCATTCAGTGTATGTTTTCTTGATGTTTACTACTTTCTACATTTTAGATACACACAGAAGACATCAGACATATGAAGCAAGATACGGTATATGGAATAAAGCAGCAAATAAAAAAGTTACAAAACTCAACTACATTTAAAAAAATATTTTATATCCAAATGATCCACCCTTTGCTTTGTCGACAGCGCTGCAAACCCTTGGCCTTCTCTTAATGAGCTTCTTGATAAAGTCTCCTGAAATGGAGTGGAGTTTACAGCTGTGCCTTGTCAGGGTCAAGAAATATCAAGAGTGCAAACCAGGGTTCAAAGCAAAAGGTGGCTATTTGCATTTAAAACAAATCTAAAACAAGTTTATAATTATGATTTTGATCTTATTTTTGTTTGCCACATTAAGTATGTAAGTATGTCCTAACTTTTGACAGGTAGTGTATATATTTTTATGGTCAGTGTTGTCGAGGACTTGAGCAGACTAATCCAAATTGAATGCACATCCACACTGTCTGCCTATGCGTCTGCAGTCTGGGCAGATACATGGCATTGGTTCCTCTCCGCTGCTCTCGTCCATGTCTCCGAACGCGATGCCTCTTTAGCCCATCCTTCACTCGCTGTCTGCAGCCAACCCACCTGTTTCTATGGTAACTACTAAGGCAGGCCAATCCACAGACCATGACTGACTTAAAATGACATCTATCTTGTGCACTTCTTCAACACTTGTCTTCTACTTCATGGTGTAACCAACCGAGTTGTTTTTTTATTGTAATGCTTAGAGACACCAATGGCCATACAGACTTGTCAATGCCGGATTTGCAGGGCCTGTTTAGTGCTGGGATGGGAGACCACAGTGGCGCATCCATGGCTGTAGTGGTAACTGCTGATGTGTCCTTAGGCAAGACACTTGCCCCACCTTGGCTGGCTATGCCTCAGGTTTACAACTGAAAAATATCACATTTAATTTGGGGTAGTTAGTTGATCCAGAATACACACTTCTCCAGTACTTTACGAAGATATGGCTGGTCACTGTTGAATCTCGAAATTGAAGGCTGTGATTGACAGGTGGATTAGCCAATCAGGGACACACATGGTCCAGCTGCATCTAAACAAATCTGGCTGTTTATGAGGAAAAAATATCACAGGGGACTGAATAACAACGCAGAATTCTCTGTTAGTCTGAGGTGAGAGAAATATAATTTTGTGCTAAATGATGGGTTGCCAGTGAGCTCCTTCATTACACGTGTCACTGAAATAAACAAATCTGATTAAATGCCCATGTTTGAAGCTGGTTCGAGATGCGATGGAGGGAGTGGTGACCAGACTGATAGACTAAAGTATGTAGTTGCAGACTGTGCCTTGGCCCAGATTTACAACTGAACAATGTCACATTTAATTTGAGGTATAAGTGGCTTATATAACAAACTTTTGGCACACCTTCACAAGTACCTTTGAGTATACCCATAAGTGCTGGCAAACCACCTGTGTGTAATTGGCAGGAGAACAAATACATTTCAATTAAAAGCACTCAAAGAACCCTTCAGCAGAGAAGGGGAGAAGAAGATTAAAAAAACAATCTTATTGAAATTTTAAGACTACACTGGTCAGACACAAGAAGAACATGCAAACTCCACACAGAAAGGCCCTGTCCAGTCCAGGAATTGAACCCAGGACTGAGATGCCAGAGAGTTAAAGTGTATTTGACAGATTAATTTTTATTTTATTTTTTTCTGATTATTGGTTTGGTGGGATAGCACCTGAAAATACAGGAAGCAGCTGTGAGTTCTAAAACAGAAATCTTCTACCTATGTTGTCTTCTGATATCAAATCCATCCAAAATGCGGAGACAAGGAGGGATTTTCTGACAGTTCAAGCACTGATTTGGCAAAATAAAGGTGCCATTTATTTGTATTTATCAAATCATAACTATTATCAAATCATAACTATATAACATAACCATAACTATTGTGTAACTGGCTGTGTGCGCAACGGCAGCTGGCTACTTCCGGTTAGAGGAGGGTCGGTGAAGCCATTTCCGGCGTAATGTAATGTCTGTGGGGTTTTTGTGGAGTCGCGCAAAAATGACTAAATCCTGACAGATCAGGCAGTGGACAGGGAGCTGCGGGGGAATGTCACATGTTAAATAGTTTATAAATGCGAGGAAAACCGGAGGACACTTCTGTGTTTACAAAGGTAGGTCTTTGTGTGTTGGTGCGTTGGTAATGTTTTAATATAAGTTAGCATTAGCACCGACAAGACATAAAAAACTCATAGGGTTTACATTATGGTGGAAATGGTCGAGCTGACTGTCCTTTTGATTAGAACTAACTGGCTTTAGGCAAGTTTTGGCCCTTGTTAACATTATGGTTGCTAGGTAACATACCTCTAAGTATGTCATAAATCCTGTCCGTGTCCAACCAGGAAGTAAAATAATAAACTTCACCAAAATTACAAAACTAGAAAAACCTAGGCAAGATTTTGTAACATCTTAAATATAATCATATTAACTATGTTTTAGGAAAATGAGTAGTCACATGCACTTTAACCACATTATACATAGGCCCAATAATACCTCATGGAGACAGCTACAATATTTTGTCACTTTCAGCTTTCTTCCAAAATGTAAGTTTTGGACACATCTTTCTTTCCTCCTCCAGACAAAAACATGTCAGAGATGAAACTTGACAAAAAAAAAAAAAAGTTTGAATGAAAACAGGCAGATGGATATGTCCTCACGGCGATAGTTATCCCTGGTGTGTGTGTGACAGGGGCGGTTGATAGTGTGTCTGTCCCCGCGCCGACAGCCTTCACAGTCCACCACACCGGAGACAGCTTCAGCGTGACCTCTGACCCCTCACACGAAATGACTGACTGATCGCTGCTGCCGCCGCCTCACACACCTCTTATTGACTTAATGCGCCGCACGCACCGCCTCGCTACGGCTACGTCACCAGGCTAACGCACAAGCAAATCCATTTATTCGACGTATCCTCTTTTTATGTATCTTCATAGGTCATTCAGACTAGCTATGGTTCTATTTTAGTTCTTTGTGGCTTGTTAAATGGTTTGGGAAAATGGCAAATTGCATTTTTCCAGATAACTATGGAGAGATAGTGAATATAGTTTTTAAACATTTTTAACAATTCAGAAGTAATTTGAACTGCTAAACTGGTACGAGCAGGATTTCCAACTCTCTCAACCCCAAAAATACTCAGTTTGAATTGAAATTAAAGCTGTTCCTTCACTCTCTTTATTCATAATTTACACAATAGCTGTATTATATTCAAGCTAATCAAAATAAGCCAAATAGCAGGACGTGCCACCCAAATTAAAAAAAAAAAAAGCCTGAAAGTTTGTGCATCTAATTTGTAGTGATGTGGCTGTGAGAGCTCAGAACAAGTTAGAGTTGTTCCGTTTAAAAACCGACCACATTCTTTCACGGATTAAAAATCAGGAACGGTAGTTTAAATTTTGGGTCAAATTAACTTCACTGTCGCCCGTTTAAGTTATAATTACGCCTAACACATGAATGTCAGAAGATAAACAGTTTGCAGTGGTCCAAAGTTATTCACTTTCCTAACGATTCATCATCATTCATCAGTTTATAAGCGCTTTTCATAACTTTTAGAGACCAGCCTGAAGTTTTGTCGTAACAGTAATGCTAAAAACAACCAACATGCTAACACTGCATTTCCTTATTCTTGGATTGAATGGTTTATAATTCCATGGATACAGCATATAGCAATCAAGAGCAGCTTTTACAGTATATCTGTCCTAAGTTAAAAAAAAAAAAAAAGAAAATGGATACAGCCACTTTAAAGCCACAGTATGTAACTTTTTAGTCACAAATACACCAAGATTAAAGCATGTTTTTTTTTTTCCATTATGGTCGTGTTTAGTGCACTGAAAAACGTGTCCTTACTGTGAGCAGGCTTGCATCTCCACAAACCTGACTCTTATTTGATCTAGAGTAGGGTCTCCTCCTGCTTGCTTCCACGGAAATGTCGTTGCCTATAATCTGTTTCCCTTCACCATTTACTCATTCGAAGCTGTTTTTGGAGTGATTCGTGCATGTTTGATCAATCTTTAATCGCTTATTTTCAAGACGCCATATTGCCGACCCCCGTTTTCACCGCCACCAGCGTACGCCCGTTGCTCTGTGCTTACTTCGTTCTCCAATCCGCTCTCCAAATTCGGTGATATACATCGGGTTCGGCATTGCATTGCTGTCATGTTGGTACAAATGAAAAAAAAATCTGCGTTTCGCTAGTGTGATGTACAGCTATCCATCGTCAGCTCCCATTGGGCGCCACAGATTTCTAACGAGGAAGCCAGCTGACTTGTTTATTTTATGAAGTCGTTCGTTTCAGATCAATATTTCAATTCCAAACTATAATAATCCACAGGCGTCATAGACTATAACTATTTAGCAGACAGTAGCTCGGTTGGTGAGAGTAGCTCAGAGTAGTGTTGTCCATTGATCCGAAGGTTGGCAGCTCAAATCCCGCTCTTGACATCGACATCATCGGTTGAGCGGTCAGATCCACCCTAGCCACGGGTTGGCGGTGCGATCCCAGCTCCCACGGTTGAATGTTGTCGTTGTGTCCTTGAGCAAGACACTTAACCCAGCTCGCCCTCAGTGCCTGCGTACGCCGGTGTATGAATTGCGCGCGAATGGGTGAGCGGTTCCTTAATGTAAAAGCGCTTCGAGTGCCTTGAAGGTGAAAAATCACTATATAAAAATGTGACTGTTTACCATTTACAAGCAGTAGGTCTTCTGTAAAAATACGCTCTGAACAGTGACCAAAACCCTACTTGATAAACCACGATTTGGGTCCGACAGCTTGTAATTCATACAGCGGACGTGGGCCCCCGGGGACACTGCCGGGGCCCCGACTATTAGAGCAGCGCCTTTTGCCTCTTTCAAACCCATCCGTCAGAGCTAGGGGCCGACCGCTCCACTTTTGTGAGCCGCTATAATTATTCACGTCCTGTCATAATTGCGTTGGAGCATGCAAGACCCGACCCCTCTCTGCCTCTTAAGCACACTTCACCGGCTTTCATTTAGCACTCTCAAAATTTGGACCTGTGGGTAGCATGCTAACGACGTCAAGCTAACTTTTTTTCTTTTTTTTTTGGCGTGCAATTAGCGGGCCTTTCATGCGCTCAAACGGTCTCGCACAATCGCGGCGCTCTGCTCGAAAACACTCAAGGACAGGGTTGAGGTTGGAGATGCTGTGATTGCTGGAGCACAGAGCAGAGGGGAGAGGTGGGGAGTGTAGAAGCAAAACTAAAATGTTGGAGAAAATGAAAAGCGCTGCTAGCAAAACGATGCTAAAGTCGGTGTTCATCTGCAAGTAAACAAATGAGTCATGATTTCAATGACAGGGCAAAAAGTTCTGACTTCTGACTATTTTAATGTTCCAGATTTGGAAGTATTCACCTTATTCCGGAAGTTGCCGTGGGCGCCTCTATCGTCGTTCGGGTTGTGTTATTTTGCATGGGGCTGCCGATCCTGACAGCAAATAAGTTTTATACGAAGTACAGAGCTGTTTTAAAGCCTCCCAGAGAACCGGTGCAGTGTTGACTTGTTTGTGCAGATGAACACAGAATGTTTTGCACAAATCAACCTACTTTACATCATATTTCAGCAAAACTTTTCTCAAATTCTCCATTGAAATGAAAGGGATTCCAGCTATGGACCACTATGGAACCTACCTGGACGACTGAGGGACTACACAGATATAAGACCGCATGATGATTTAAAAGAAAGTACTGTGATTTAATGTTGAAAATCACATTCTGTTGTCTAAAGAGTGTTTTTAATAATTATTGCGGTATTGGTATCGAGTATCGAGTCTATTCCTTATTATCAAAATCCAGTTTGAGGCTTAGGGCCATGATTGCAGTTATCCGTACTGTATATTCTCTTATATGTAACGCACTAGTTTTAGCAGAGTGAACTGGCAACAAATAAAGTGCTACTGTGTTTGTGGTAAATGAGGAGGCAGGTAAACAGCACAGCGCTTGGGCACAGCATATAAATCATTCTTTGGCATAAAAGCTCATATCAAGGGAAGCGCTGGAAGAGTAATTAATATAAAATGTCATTGTATTCCATGTGGAGTTGCATCGGAGAGCAACAGTCGAAAATAGCTTTAAATACTTAAGGAATGTGATCTAAAGAACACATTATGCAAAATTGAATGTTTTGACCTTTTAACCGTGTTATAATGTTTCCCCGTCGTCAAAAATCTACCTGGAGTTGTGTTTTGTTTCATTCACACTTGTTTCTTTAATTTTACTAAATCCAGATTCGTCTTCTCTGAGCATTCAAAAACGCTCCGCCCACATTTGGACAGTTTTGTTGCGTCATAGATAAAGCTCTGGACTTCCCCTGCTCAGTGTTTAAGCCCATAAACCATCACCACACTCATTCCACAGTCAGTGTAGTCAGTTGAGTTAACACATGGCTCTGTTAGCATAGCATTCACAGGGGGAAAGGACTTAAATTGTTTACTTTATATGTGTTAATTCCCATTGCAGACAGCAGAGGGAGCTTCAGCACCTAAATGCCTCATTGCAGACAATATTTTAAGTTAGAAAATGTGAAATACTCAGCTCAAGGTAACCAAAAGAATGTTCAAAAGAAACTTAAATATGTGTTCTTTAACACTTAACACATGCTTCACTCTTGACCATGAACCAGACTCCATTTAGGAACAAATGGTAGATAGTCCAGTTTATATAACGCTTTTCTACCTTCAAGGAACCACTCATCCATTCACACACACATACGCAAACACCTATGTACGCAAACATTGAGGCGGATTAAGTGTTTTGCCGAAGGACACAATTGTACTGATGAGAGGTTGGGGCAAGGTGGTAGAACATGGCTCCTCCTGACAGGTTACTCCACTGGGCCTAATGCAGATGATTAACGACGAGGACGATGCATGAGTAGAAGTGGGAGGTAAAGTTTTAAAAAAGGATAATACTGCATTTGTTTTTGGAGATATGGAACATTGGTTTTCAGTCTACAATAACAACAATTTAAAAAGGCTGTCAACTTTTTTGCGTGAACCTCAACCAAGATATTTCCCGGCATCTTCCAGCATTTCACTGAAGGACTGTCATAATATTCAGCATCACCACCCGTACTGTATAGTGTAGTCTTAACCACATGAAAAGCGAAATAACATACACCATGGTTATTTATTTCTAAACAAAGAAAAAAATATAGAACAAAGACTCAATTTATTAATAAGGGTTCTCTAGAAAAACATGCTAGTGCCAAATTCAGCCTGTTTAGGAGGTTGCTTATTTATATTTTAAAGCAATGTTTCACAAGTATTTAAACATAGCATGACATACACAGGTGGATGTTTTCTCCTACCAAAATAACCAAGATGGTGCTAATAAATACAGTTAGGAAGTACACTGTTTTTCTTCACAATTTACGGTAACTTATATGGAGAGAACGTAAAACTCCAGTAACAGACAAAATATGGACTAACTCTTTATTGACATCAAACCTGGAGAAGTTTGGGGATGGGGAGGCCTGCATGAAGTATTGCGGAATTGTAAAATCGTGTACAAATACAAATACACAAGTGTTGACTTCCCTTAAAGGCATTCTACCTAAAACAAACTATTTCTACTATTTTTAAACTCAATGCAGCGGTCTCAAGTTATTCCTCACTTACCTTATGCATTCTGAGTATCCCAATTATTCACCACAATTAATTCCTCAGCGCATGTCACAACTTTTAGGAACCATCAGTCTACCATCAGTCTGCCATCAGTCTAACAACTAGCATGTTAACAGCGCACGTCCCGAATACAGCGTGCATCAGACCTCGAGAGTCGTTTTTACAAAATAGCTGTACTACTCAAATACATGGGGAAAATCAGGTACAGGCACTTTACCATTACGTCGAGTGAGCCATAGGACTTGTTTTCATCTGCAGAGGAGGTGTGAGAGCCGACAAAGTGCACTTTGAATGCATCACCTTTCCTGGTCTATGGCAGTCTATTAGGACCACAACCTTTTGAAGCTGTAACAGACTTTGCAGTTTGAAGCTATGGTCTCTGCATACCAACGACTTTCTCCCATCTAAACCCAGTAACCAACAAACAGATAAGGGCCAAAACATAGACCACAGTGCCAGGACTAAATGTGCACAAGTAGCCTATTTTGAGTGAAGCAAGATTTTGGGGGCAAAGGCAAAATGTACTGGCTTGAAATTATGGGCTATTTTCCAACTTATCAGTTCTCAAGATATCAAATGCTTTTTTGAGTAAGCAACAAGAATATCTCTGGTTGAATTTCCTGTTAGGTCTTTTAGATGAGGTTTCTCCTTTTAAACATGTTCATTAGGCTAATCCTCCAGCTAAGTAGTATCCTAGTACTCCTGACAGTTCACCTTGCTTTGTTGTAGGATGGGTCAAATGCAAAGTACAAAGCCATGTGCTTTATTTTTCTTACTTATATCTGTGTAGGAGCTGTGCCTCCTGTGTCGGAGAGGTCTTAGTGTGACACTCATACTCAGAGCAGTGCTTTGCTGTTGTGGTCACCCCCTTAGAAGCTGCATGTGCCAGACAACGTGTTTGAGCTGTAACTATTTATTTATTAAGGGAAAAGGCTTGTGGTTGGCTCCAGTGTCCAACAAAAAAAAGACTCCCAATAGAATATCTGGAGTGCCATGGCACCTGCACCAACACCACCGGACAGCACGGTGTGCGGTCTGAGCACCCCGCCGTCACTTTTAATTATATGGAATAGTTGTGGTCACTGGGCTGGAGCTGCACCATGTGCAGTCTGAGCCTGGAGTTATTTGGCTTATGTATCTGTTATTTCTTGATATCAACCAATACCAGTGCAAAGACAGAAAATATAATGTCTTTCTTTAGAGCCATGTATGTAAGTATGTAACTTTTTAGTGTGACATCTCCATAAAGTTACATACTATACTTTTTAAACATAATTAATATCAGAATGCAGAAAGTAACCAGAGAACATGGAAATAGGCCGAGTTACAAGTCATTTGTGTAGATAAGTTTAATGCCACACTGCTGAACATTTTCTGGAGACAAGCAGTGGCAGACCCTCCAACCAAAAAAGTCAAATGGGTCAAATGGTCAAATGCAGTGGACAAATTTCCCTACTTCTACACAAGCCCTGGGGCCTAAACATGGCCACCCACTGAAGTCAATGGCCGTGCTCATGTTGCTAGTTTAGCCTTTAGTGGCTAGGTACATCCGGTCCTGCCCATCGAAAATACGCAGTGGAGATATCCCCCATGAGACTTTATGTGACAAGAACGAGCAGAGCGGCCGGGCAAGGGAATAATAAATAAACTATAAATTATAAATTATGATGTTTATGCTTCCAGGAGCTTCTGAACCATGTTCTAAACCTGCAGCTTATTCATGGCAGTTGGGCTCGTTCACATCGCACACATGCTCGTTCATGTCGTACCACGTGACAGCTCTAACCTATCAGCGCTGGAACTTAGCTAGAGCGGACATAGACTGTAGCCAAAGCTACCAATTAAACCGTGTTTTTTTAAGACACCAGGCAAATTTTGAGCTGAAAACAGGTCAAAATCGCCACAAAAATTGACCTCTGTGAAAGTTGTAGGTGACCTGTCAGCCGAACACGAGCAGTTTGTGATTACATTGCACTCTATGAGAAAAATTCTTTCTGGACAGGAGGGATTTTTTCATTGTAGTACCAATGAGTGGCCACTAATCCAACTCGAGACAGTTCTAGGTTAGCAATACCCTATCCAGTTATTTTAACAGATTCATACTTCTGCAGCGTCTGCCATAACCACATCCATTCCCATTTTTTCCATGTAGTATTCTAATTTCAACTGAGTGACCCTTGCTCACATCTGCTTCCACTGGTCATTTCCTAGAGAACATTTCTGATCGCACGTTCTCCCCAGACTTCATAACTTGTACTGTGGCAGTCTCATTATCCACCCCCCTCCAACGCACTCGGAATCTCAACAGCCAAGTTTCAGCAGGTCTGGATTAAAACTGGTGTCAAGGGTAAAACCCAAAGAGTCGTTCATTTTAAATGTCAGGAGATCCCAGTTGGAATAGCTTCATAAGGAAACAGATCTGGTAATGTCATTATCAACGTATATGCATTAAGAAAATAGAACAGTTGTTTTATTTGCGTTGGCGTAAACATTTAAGGGTCCCCTACTGCGCGTTTTCAGGCTTTGTAAACTCCATTTGGACATCTTAACTACTATAATTTAAAGAGGGGCTATTGCACTTCTATGGGGTGTTAATTGCTAACAACATATTTAGATCCCCGTGTTACCTTTTATTGTTTTGGAAAATGCTATATTCGCTGAAAACAACACCTTAAAATATTTAATTAATTACAGTTTTGTTTTTGACACGCGCAGTCCCCTCTCCCCTTGCTTCCCACGCTAAGTCACTCCCCCTTCAGAGCGTGCACCCTGTTAATGAAACTTCTGCACGTCACATCAGATTTGTGAAGCTGTAGTGTAGTGCAGTGTGTTTGGTATCCTGCTCTTGTATGTTTATTAATGGTTGAGTAGTGTCTGGGAGAGACTGCAAGATTACTCAAACATTCATGGATGACATTTAAAACCACTTCAGGCATGATGAGGGAACAACATTATAAGATGGTAGAGTCAGTCAAATCAATTCTGCATAATACCCCGTTTGATGCAATGCATAATTTTCCTGGTAGAGGGTATGCCACCTATTTGTCTCCATGCATGTTATTGCTTTGCCTAGAACGTTCCAAAGAATGACATTTAACCCATTTCTAAACTTGGAGAAATGCAGGTGGTGCCACCAGACCAAGTTAAGATCTTTAACCTGTAATGAGATGCTATACATGTTTATTGCCATACTGCGGAACATTTCAGGCAAACCACTAACATCTCAAAAAAGACAAGCGAGTGGCTGACACCCCCATCCAGAAAAGTTACACCGTGTACCTTTAAATACAAACACCCCAGCAGAATGTTCTTGCACAGTAGCCATACCGGCTTGCCAAAGCTCGTCAGATTTCAGAAGCTAAGCAAGGCCAGGCCTGGTTCGTACTTGGATGGGAGACCGCTAGGAATACCAGGGGCCACAGTGGAGCTCCAGCGGCAAAAACAACAGTGTCACTGCGTCCTTAGGCAAGGCACTTCACCCACATGGCCTAGTACGAATGTGGTGTGAGTGTTGGTGGTGGTCGGAAGAAGTTGTCTGGATAGCCAAGGTACTGTAATGAGTTTTCTGGAATAATTCTAGATGGTGTGGAAGACACAAGAAGACACATCATTTACTGCATACATAAATGGACTTAGCTAACCTGCTAGTCACTGCGTTCCAAATAGGAAGTGATCACGGATGCGCTTCCAGCTCCATCGACTCTGACTCCAATTCACTTTACATTAGAAAACTGTCGCCCCTCTCTCCATAATTGCTGCTGTCAGGCTTGTCACTTTGGTCGTAGAATGTTCGTATTGACCCGCTCTACATGGGGTTTTTATTTGGCTAACGTTAATAAGATAAAATCCGCTGCCTTCTTTCCCAACGGTCGCTCCTGCTAGCATTAGCGACAGGTTTGATTGACAGCATCGCTAAGCGCTCACCCCCTGCCAAACCAGCAGTGCGAGCGGGATTTGGCGTTACCTTCAACAGCTTCTCTCCAGATCGGCTCTTTGGTTGCTATGATACTAGCTTACGCACACTCCCTCAGTGCACTTCTTTATACAGTCTATGGGACATACCAAAAACATGCAAGATAATAAGAAACTCCGTGTATGTTTATGATGTAGAAACAACATAACATGATTGTAATGCACACTTTTTATACATTTAATCCAAGCTGACAATTCGTGGTAAACACTAGATTTATTTGGGCAATGTCAGGAATAGTAAATGAATTGGGTCAGACAGACAGGTCATTGGATTTGCATTTTCATTTCTTATTAATGCACAATGTAGTACTCTTCAATTATTTAGTATTGCACGTACAATATTTCCCATCAGTGGTTTGTGTATTACTTTAAGTGTCCTATTTGAATTGAAACTAAAATTGACAAACAGAAAAAAAAAACAAAAAAAAACTGTTGTCCGAGTTACTTACTCAGTTTCAATCCACTGTATTAATCTTTGTTTTGCAATGTGTTTTCTCTGCTAGCGACGTAATGACAAATCAGCACTGCGCCAAAAACCTCATCACATAAAACATATTGTCCAATTTAAGTCGGCCCCATATCAGTTGTCCTTGATATTATTCTTATTTACCCGAGCAGCCCTCCATCACTTTGCGTTTGACACCGCGGTGCTGGGAGGTGTTCTGGGAGTGCAGAGTACCGCCGGTGTCTGGGTGACAGCTGTAGGTCGGCTGTGGTCAAACGCAGAGATGAGGTGTCGCTTTTCATTTGTCCCGTATCGGCGCGGTCTCAGAGCTGCCACATCCACTTGAACACGTCTTTAGGAGCAAACCGACAGCTCGGGCTCCTGGTGTCTCCTAGCTAGCTCGCCACGTTCGGGAACAGACAGAGTGAAGGGCAGACCTGATCGGAGCGGGCGGAGAGTGTACTAAAGTTGGGTTGTTATGGACAGTAACAGGCTACAGGCTTTCAGTGCTCATTTTATTGCTTGGGGAGTACAGCTGAAGGCAGTGGGGAGAAGGGTTGCCAGGTTTCAATGGCAGAACTAATCAGAATCAGAAAATAATGCACAAAAGCTGTAGAATACATGTTAACTAAATAACCCTTTTCTTAATAATACCAAGTATGTTTAAGATACAGTATGTAACTTTCTGGAGGTGGCACGTCACCTGCATGATTCCATGGAAATAGAAAGTCGAGACCAATTAGAAGTCAGGTTTGTGAAGATGCAAACCTGTTTATCAAAAATGTATAAAAATTTTTCAGTCCAATAAACACAACCAAAAAAAAGTTGGCTAAAAAGTTGCATACTGTGGCAGGAAGGAAGGAAGGTAGGTAGGTAGGTTTGCGCTGATGCTAAAACCTGAGCTCAAAACTCAAAAATGTTTCAAAAAGTGCCCAGTGTGCCAGACAGGAAGCCACAAGGGCAGCCCATTAAGAGTTACAAAAAAATCTATATCTATTTTTTTTTTTATTTCACTCCACTATTACACTGGGATACTGTAATAATACATTTCATATAGCACACGAGTGAATGGGTTGCGCGAATTGTATAGTTATAGCCATATTTACCGGAGAAAGACAGAAATTGCTGACAAAAGATAATACGAGAATTTTACTGTCCCGAGTTTGGCTCAGACAAACTGAAAGTGCACTCAGAAACCGGGTGTGGAGGCCAGTTTTCGTTTCCTCATCTCAGCTTTTTCCTTTCACAGCCGGAGGAGTTTCCCAATGAAGTCAAGGTCTGTGTCGGAGGTGAGGAGTTTGGATAAATGCTATCGATCTGTGGGGCCGCTCCATTCATCTTCGGCTGTGTTTTGGAGAAAGGACCGCTGCTCTGTCCGGCCAGGTGACATCCACACACTCTGTATAAATGATGACACACAACTGTCCGAGAGACTGACCTTCACGGCCTGGTCTGGACTCAGTCCCAGAGGAGAGGCCCGGCTTTATGATAGCATAACAGCACAGGGGATTTATAATACCGTAAATCAAGTGTATTGTGTAATTGTTTAACTTAGAAATATCATAATGTAAAGTTAGTAAATATATAAAATGTACAATGAATGGAACTTTCTGCTCTAAAATGAGGACTTAGACTTCATCCCAAATACAAGTTACATCCACAGCCAAGGCTAGCGGTTATAGGGGTGAATTTGGAGCCAAGTTCCATATTTGGAATTAGGACTGCAAGTATCATAGCAACCAAAGAGCCAATCCAGAGTGAGGCTGTTGAAGGTAACACCCTTTTTCCGCCTGCACCACTGGTATAGCAGGAAGCGGGCGCTTAGCAACGCTGTCAATCAAACCTGTTGCTAATGCTAGCAGGAGCGACCATAATGTTCATATCTTGATTTATGGACAAAATAGGGAAATCATGGCTAATGTGAACTTTCTGAGACCAAAATGACGAGCTCGATGGCAGCAGTTGCAGAGAAAGGGGCGACGGTGGAGCTGGAACCGTGCCCGTGCTCACTTCCTATTTGGAACGCGGCGGCTAGCGGGTTAGCTATGTTTATTTATATATACAGTCTATGGTGTAGACCCAATAACTCTATAAATGCTGCCGTGATCCCTCAAACTGACATTGTGCTCTATGACAGAGGTTCCCAAACTTTTCAAGCTGGGACCTCACCTCCAAAATAAACATGCAAAGGACCCCCACTGCAAAATTAAATTGGTATCTGTCATAATTTAAAGTTGCTAAAAATGTAAAATCCGGTTCAATTGCGTTTAACTGAGTAGTTTATTGTTATTTGACCTAATAGTGCTTTTTACAGTTTTTAAAAATAGATTGTGACGTCACATTGCAAAGCATTATGGGATACGCCCTTAGACAAACAAACCCTAAAGCAAAGCCGGTATGTCCTGCTCCGTCAAAACAACCTCCTCATTTCCAGTTATAAAATTCTGTAATAACTTTTTTTTTTTCAACATAATTTCTGGTTTTACAGCGTGTGAGTGTTTCAGTGTAAAATGTGTTGTGCGGTTTGTTTGTCTAAGGTTGTGACATCAATTGTAAAGTGGGGTATTTCACTAGAATATGCTGTTTTCAATTTAGAAATACATTAAATACATAACTGTAGGACTGTAGCCACATTTCCATCAGTCCATCAGTTTGTTTGGAGTTGCTTACTGCCATTGAATTATAGGAGTGATAATGTAAAGCAGGGGTGTCAAATTCATTTTGTGTCATGGGCTGAATTTCAACACTCAGAGTTGGTTACATGGCGAGTCTAATGTAAATCAAGAAATAAAAACATACATACAGTTTGAAGATATAGTTATTTTAAAAGTCAGTGTTAAAATGCATACATCTACGGGATATTTAAAAGACAAAACAGTCTTCCAATGTTGCAAGAATATGGACAAGTAAGCCTTTTCAGATATGAATTGTTGACAAAACTGTTGCTGTAGTCAAACCAAATACCATCTCATTTTATGTGTTAAGGTTAGTGGTAAACTTCATATACTGTAATTGTCATGTTAATGCTTTGATACTCTCTATATCGAGACCTTACCGGCGTAAAATGTCTTTACCTATAGTTCAAGATCTATCCAGGTTTTGCACGTGTTTGGATGTTAGCCTCAGAGTTACTAAAAATTCAAAATACAAAGGCATTCCAAGTTTGCAGATGTCAAACTTTTTTTCTTTTTTTTTTTTTTATTCGGCCTTGTTGCCTTTGTCAGACCTTTGTCTTTTTTCTTTGAACCAGTGAATCACTGAAGTTGAAGTTTGTTTTTTGTTTGTTAGCTCCACACAATGCAGACCAACTGGAAAATAATACATTAAAATTTTAAATGCTTTGGGGCTGCGTCTCAGACACCCCTGATGTAACGTATTGCAACCCACTGACAGTTCATTGACAGACGGACAAAGCTTTGGATCTCAAAGGCAGCTCTTCACTGTTTAAAGAAGACATCTTGTACTTTTGTCTGCTTTAACGTTATAATCTGTGACACCCGTGGATCAACTTTATAATCTTTGACACCCATGGATCCTTATGTTATATTTTGCACATTTCAAATCGCAATATTAATCTAAAACGACTTAATGAAAGAAACACGTACACTGTCTTATGGAGCCTGATGAGGTATTAGGAGCTGATTTCAGTTGTCCTTTTAAGGTAATTCGACGCAAACGTCCTCACAGTGAAGTGCCGCATGTTGTCGGCCCCTCCGATGGATAGCAGCAGAATTTTTTCATTTGTGCCAAAATTGTTACACAACGCTATCAAATCCTACATCACAGATAAAGAAAATAAAATTGGAGAACAAAGTAAGTAAAGGGCAGTGGGCGTAAACCAGTGGTGTTGAACACGGAGGTAGATCAGAGTGTCTTGAATGCAGGAGAATAAAGATTGCCTCAGTGTTGGGAAACTTACTTTGAAAAAGTACTAAGTTACTCATTACTACTTACCAAAATGTAATACGCTACTGTTACACTACTTACCTACTGGTTACATTACTTAGGTATTACTTTATTTGTAATATTGAATAAATTAAACAAAAAATGTGAGTTTATGTTTTATTAAAGACATTTAAATAGACTAACTGGAGGTTTAAACTGGATCAAATGGCATCACACAAACAAAAGAAAGGGGCAACACCCAACGCTGCATTACTGAAACATGCATGAATCCTTCCAAATACAACTTCTAATGTGTAAATGAGCAGGGAAAATAATATAAAATAGTTTTAAGTCAATTTTGCACAATAGGTCTCTTTTAAACTCTCAGTGGCGGACATCTTGGCTCTATCTGCAGCACTACAAAAATCCAAGTGTGTTATTTCTTCTTGTTCCCCTGGAGCCTGTGATCTTCTGTGGCTTCCCATTTGTATTTCCCAGGTAAATCCGAGCGCTGCAGGGCGTTAAACTTCAAATTAGGAATCAGGAAGCTGGTTGTTTTCATTCTAGGCTTCAAGCATCTGCAAATAACACGCCGGATGCAAGTGAACGCATCACACTCAATTTACCCATAAACAACGTAATAGGCTGGCTCAGAGTCCGCACCAGAACCGGCTCCCTTCGACAAATTATGCATAGATTTCACGTCTAGTTTGCAAGTGCCGTCTCTCCGGTGGATTCTTTTTTTCCGAGCGAGGCAAATTGGTCTGGCAAACCTTGGATTAGAACGTTGCTCCTACCTCCATTATGTTTGCTGTCTATGAGCGATTGGCTGCATGCTGAGATGAAAGCGCAGCCTGGGTACTGAGGAGATGAGGCGAACGGGACGCGATAATGAAATCAAATGGGGCATGAAGAGTAGCTGCGGCCGCTATCACTTAAGAGCACAGGGGAGTTGAGCGGGAGGTTAGGGCCCCTCGCGTCCCCCTGCCTGCCCCACTCGGGAAGGCCAGGAATGGGGTAGAATTCTAGTGCCGTTTATAAAGGAGACCTATTATGCAAAATTGAGCTTTTAGCCATATTATAATAGTTTCCCCTTCTCATATACCCACTCGAAGTTGTGTTTAGTGTGATTCATGCATGTTTGAGGAGTCTTTATACACCTCAATTCAAGACGTCATTGCTTCAAATTAGACCCACTTTCACCGCCACCAGTACACGCCCACTGCTCTGCACTTACTTTGTTCTCCACATTTTCTTACCTCGGTGATACACATAGGATTTGACAGCATAGTGTAGCCACTTTGTCAGATTTGACAAAAAAACCCCACTGTTACTAGTGTGATTGATAGACTGCCAGAATATCTCACTTGTTTGTTGAACATTGATATGGGAACATTTAATACACGATCACATGGTTGTAAAAGTCTGAGGACTAGCCGTACCAGAACTGAGATGGGAAAAAGGGCTTTTGGCTGTTTTGCTTCCCAAAATGGAATATATTTCAAGGACAAGTAAAATTTGATACTTTGGTGTCACAAATGTAATTTAATAATCAGGTGACAAACAGTTATACTCACACCTGCACCTGTTTTTAATGTTTTATATGAACTTATGTAATTGTTTTGTTTGTTTTTTGTGAGAGAGCACTCAGACCCAATGACCGTCTGAGTGCTCTCATTGGGCTCTCGCTGAAGAAATAAAAATAAATAAAACATGAAATCTACAGCTATACGTAGAATGTTCTGACGGTACGGTCCAGCACAGTGGCACTTCGGTTGTGATGACGTTTTCGGTGACGTCGGCTCCCACTGGACTCATTTTAGATCAATGTAGCAATATAACTTAATGATCCATTGGTGTCATAGATTATAACTAGGCGCAAATAGCAGACAAAAGCGTAATATGCATTGTTTAAATAGCTAATGTGTTTTGATTAGAGGTCAGCAGCACTGCTCTGCCATGTGGGGGCCGAATCTCGAACCATTTTCCTCAAAGCTCTGGACAGGTGCCAAACGGATAATATAACAACAGGACAGTGCAGAGGAGGGAGGCAACAGCGCAGCAAAAGAGCTTTAGCATTCAATATTAGCTTAACGCTCCCATGTTAGGGTTTATTGGAGCTTGTTGAAAAAACATCAGGATACCTAGCATGGGTATTTCATGCTTTATAACATAAAATAAAGTAAATATAAGGAGAAGATCCTTAACATTCTCGAAGGTACTTTTACGGAGGGGGGTCCATCACCAGCTTGTCTCCATGGAGGTACTATTTCTTTGCCTAGATTGCACCAAAGTATGGATTTAAACGTATCTATTTACATGGTAACAAGCAGGTGACGTTACCAAGCCTAGTTACGGGTCAAATCAGTGAAGAACATTAAGAATGACTTTTTAAGTAAATGCAAATTAGACACGTTTAATGTCAAACTGTGGAACGTTCCAGGCAAAGCAATAATACAGTGACAAGCTGGTGGCGAGCCTTCCACCAGGAAAGTTACATAGTGCACCTTTAAATTAAATACAACTCAACTCAAAAGTATTTTCTATTTAAGTAACGGATTACAAAATGGTTAAAATGTTCAAAAGGTCTCTCTCTCAAAACGTCACAAGGTGGTCTCTTCTCCTGCGCGTTATTACAGTGAATATATATTTTATTTATATTATCTGGCTGGTTAACTTATTTTCAGATTTTCAAGTTGCCTTCTCTACAAAGCCTTTAATTTAACTGTAGATGCTAGCTATATTACTGCTGTCTGATAGCGTGCCAGCTTTGGCCTGACAGAAGAAAACTAGAGAGCACAGGTGAGTGTGAACATAGGCCAGGTGAGGGGAGGGGTCAGGTGAGGGAAAAAAAAAAAAAGAAATGAAATAAAATAATAATGATAAACTTATAGATGGTAGCTTTAAGTTGTCTGAAGATATTTAAAAAAAAAAATGAAAACATGCTAATGCTTAAGTACAGGAAATTGTCTGGTTTTGCAGTACACGTTAAATAAAACAAAGGAAAACCTGATAAGAATATCTGTTGTCTGTGATGTGGTGGGTTTAAAGGGAAGCACAATCTCACATCGTCTTTTGGGCTGTTTTCTCACTGTGACTGTGAAGCTGTGGACAGGGGGGCTATAAGCAGGAGTCAGCCCAAGGACTGTCTTTACTGCTGCTCCCACCTGCATCACTTATCCCAGCTACAATCAGACAAGTAAGGACACACCACCGCAACCACTCACATATCAACCACTAGTTGCGATTTACACAGAGATTTGCTCATTTCAAGTCAGACCAATGGTGTGTTCCAGTCGTCCTCGGAGGTCAGATTTTCCGAGTTCTGACTTGTACATGACAAATTGGAATAAAAGGAACAAGTCCGCTAACTGACAACTGGAGTGAAACTGGAATAAAAGGAACAAGTCCGCTAACTTCTGGGTTGGAAAATTATGGAGCCCAGTAGGAGCAGACGTCATCACGATAAAAAGCCACACTGACAATAAAAAGCCATGCTACGGATAGCTGTAAATTTTCGGGACCAAAAATGAACCAAACCGACTCTTCCTAAAACCAAAGTCGAACCAGATAAGATTTTACGCTACACCGCTGAGAGAGCTCCTCTGGACCCCAGTCCGCCATACATCTCCATCTCAAAGTCACTAACCACTCCTTTGAAGACTGTGAGGTACAGATCTTAGCCAGAAAAAAGAAATGGTTTGAGAGGGGAGTTAAAGAAGCTATTTTTGTTAGGAAAGACAATCCTTCCTTGAACAGGAATGGAGGCCTTAGACATCATCTTTCCCCCATCTATAACTCCATCCTCAGACCCAAAGCAAACAAAGGAAACAAAGAGAACAATAGAGTTAGCCAGAATGCAAATAGGTGTAGAAGCATCCATTAAGAGCTGAATGATTATGCTAAGTATGTCTCAGGCACAGTGCACACTTAGTGTAGTTTTGACCTTAACCTGGCTTTTGCGGAGTTGGACCTCTGGCAAATATTGCTTTAGCTCCCTCTTCCAAAATAAGCCTGCCATCTTTTGGACTTGTCTCCACCTGTGTCATGCCTTCGGATAGTTCATGCCATGGATTGTTGGATGGGGTGGTAGATGAGTGTGTCTTCAAGGTAGCACTGAGGGTTTTCCCAACAAATTTGATTAAGCAAAAATACAGAAACTAAGGTACTCTCATAAGTTTAAAATACCTTTATCAGTTATGACATGTCTTAATAGACCTGAACCCCAAAGAGTTTCATCCTACTGGCCTACATCAGAGGGACAAACAGAATTCAAAAGTACCATGCGATAACAAGTGTTCCACCAGTGGGGCCTCTCCGTTTGACAGAGGCAGTGGGGGAAGTGAACCTATGCGGACAGTGACTAAAAGACACCACCAGATGGTAGTGTCAACTCCAATACAAAATAACCGTTCAAAATCTGATCATGTGAACCCACACGTGCTGTTGGTGTAAAGCTGATTTTTCTGACTGAAGTGAGAGTAGTCCCTCAAAGATTAGTCCCACTCCCACTGCCATCTCTTGTAGGTGTTGAACATTTGCAAGGAATAATAGTTTGCCAACAAAGCAGCAACTTCCAGGTGAACAGCATGGACAGTGAAGATGACACCATGTCTCTTGGTTGTCAATTTTTCAGGTGTCACATAAAGTAGGCACAGTAGTCCACACGGGTTCTCGTAAAAAGTGGCTCATCGGGTACCACTCTTTTCCCGGTTAACATCTGTTGCATACCCGCAGCATCATGAAGACAGCAGCACACAACAGTTGAAACAATCCACTATGACCAAGCTGATTATGTATTACTTCTGCGGGGTTAGTGAGGAAGTGAGGTCCACTAGTCAAAGAATGGTTTTGGAAAAATTGTGTAGCTTTCTGTCCACTTGACCCCAAATCAGCTGGGTTCTCATATGCGCTGACGTGTCACCATTGGCATACCTCACTTAGCTTGAGGATTTCTGTGACTCTGTTCTAAGTCCTAGTCAGCTCCCCAAGATCTTAATAATGACCTAATGGTAGGTCTTCAGGTCTTCTACCATTTTTCGTTTCAGGAAAAAGATGGTTTCCTTAACTGGTTTATCTGTGGGCGGTTCTTGTAAGTCTTGTTGGTCTCATTTACAATCTGGAGTCTCATTTCCTCCAGGGTAGCAGCACCTCTTCTTCATCATCTTTAGGAAAATTTGGCAGGAAATTAATCTGCTCTTTATGGCTTAATATTTGTGCGTGGGAGTTGCTTGTCTAGCTTGTTTCTACTCTACTGAGTTGATAGCTATCTTGTAGTACTTATTACAATATTTCTCCATCTTTTAAGCCAGGCCACCGTTACGCCAACCATCCCACTGTCTTGGACCTGTGTTCTTATCAGCAGCAGTGTTTGGTGCTTCCGCTACGTTTTCTTTGTACTTGTCAGAATGACTATGAAACTATGCATCAGATGGCCATGCTTTTGTCGTTAGGTTGATTTGGCAACATTACAAGTATAAATTGTACCTCATGTGAAAACGTAGGCACTGGAAACTCGGCCATCCTTGCGGTCGTCCAGGAGTTGAAGTGTGGGGCGGTATTATTGTCTCATCTGATGCAATAGAACTGGCAACACTGTCAGACCTTATAACCTCGACTACAGCTTTTAGTGGTATAGTTTCTCTATATCTACAAGAGCACACAGCTGCCCATCAAAGTCTGGATCTTGAGCAAAATGTGTCTTGCCCCAGTACAGATATATTGTATAAGCAGCTCTTGAGGTCAAACTATGTCCCCTAGGTGCTGTCTGCATCTAATTATAAAGCGTTTTATTGTCGGATAATCAGGAAGTGTGAGTTAGCATGCTAGCTGTCGTTAGCTCTACTGTCATGATAAAACTCCGCACTGAGAGTTGTGAAATGCGGTGACTGATTAGGATGTTCGGAATGCATAAGGTAAGTGAGGAATAACTTTGGACCACTGCAAACTGTTTAAAATGAACTAGTTCTGGTTTTCACATTTTTAAGTGAAATCAAGTTCAGCTCCCCTTTCTGAATCATCGCGCTGAGACGTGTCAAACAGAGAAACAGTCAGTGACGTCAGCCTGCTGCTGTCACCCCAGAATGTAAAAATATTCTCCTGAAATCTCCAGATGATTAGATTTTATTTATTTATTTGGATCCACATAGACTGTTATAAATTGACCCATTCACTTACCGTTTAAGCCGTGTTGAAATGTTGTTCTCTCTTATCCAAATGATTCTAGTGAAGGTGTATGGAGTTTAAAAACACAGTGGAGCAGTTCCTGTATTGCCACATGACATCACAAGGTAGAACAGAGTGTCTTGTGTTTGAGAAGAACTCAGCCTAAACAAAACACAACTATTTGTGATGAGGAAACAACATTATAACATAGATCAGAAAATAGTATAATATGGGCGCTGAATTAAGACATCGTATTTTGCCTCAGTAGAAAAAATGCATTATGCTCATTTTCTGATGGAAGGTCCACCACCTGCTTGTGTCCATGAAGCTGTTATTGCTTTGTCTGGATTATTCCACAGTATGGCATTAAATTTATCCATCTCCATAAGCAGGTGTTATAACTGGGTCAAGTTACTGCTCCAGGTAAGTTTTTTTTTTTTTTTGCAATTAAAACATCTGTAATTTCACAAATGCAAGACAGATTATTTTAATATACTGTGGAACATTCCAGGAAAATGTAATGTGTCCTCAACACAAACATACCTGAAGTTGTGTTTCGTTTCATTCACACGTTTAACACACAGATCCTGCATATTTAGGCTGTGTTCTTCTCTCAAACAGAAAATACTCAGTTCCACCTTGTGATGTGATGTGGTAACACAGGAAGTTCTTTACTGTGTTTTTAAACTCCATACACCTTCACTAGAGTCATTTGCATAATTTCAGACCTAGATTTACCCATCTCTTCTGAACAAAAGTTAAAAAGTAGCTGTTAACTTGAACAGTACCATTTCATGACAACATAAGATAGAACAGAGCACTGTGAGCTTTGGAGATGTAGACGGACTAATAATAAAGGGTTACTCAAACATGTGTGAATGAAACAAAACACAACTCCAGGTATGTTTTCTAACATTCTAACACGGTTTAAAGCTCACAAGAGTCAAAATTAGCATAATATAGGGCCTTTATCATGCAAAATTGATTTATCAGAGCTTTTGACCTCATAACAGTGCCATTAGCGTCTCATATACATACCCAAAGTGTTTTTTTGATTGATACCTTCTCGGATTAGCCAGAAGATGCTTTGTGAAAATCCCCTTGCAGGCAGAGCCTAATGCGCTCACCATCCCTGTGCAGCACTGTGCTGTAGAAACAGGAAGACAACAGGATTTTCTCTTGTTTGAGATTTGAAAATATTCCTAAAGACTTCCTCCAGAATGTTGGATATTTAGAATCTGGACCACTGGGAATCTGATTCTGCAACCTGTATATTTCTACAGCAAATGGAGCAGACGAGCCTGGAGCTGGAAGTAGCCTAAAGCTAATGCTAGCTCACGCCAAAGCCACTCATCTATAATTGATACATTTCTCATAGTTATACTATATAGGCTACATTATCACAGCACTGAAGGCTACCATGAGTAGCATAAGGCGCACATATGTCTTTAACATGGGCTTTTCTCCATTTCATGACGATACGTTTACCACCTACGTCTAACAAATTAGTCCCCAGCATAAAATATTACAATCCATTATACTTGAGTAGTTATTTTTTACTGACACAGATGTACAAAGTGAAAAAATACTAAATTGATCCATTTCTTTATTATACATGGATTTCACCACGAAATGTCATGACTACAACATTGCTGTTATTCTCATAGTGTGATATTCAACATGTTATTAAATGGTGACTTTGGCATGCATTGACTTTCTTGTTTTCTTTTTGTAACATCTTATTGTTCACAAGTAATCTCCAGGTAATATTCAATGTTTCTGGCATCCTAATTGCGCCTCTTTTTATTCCATCTCCGTAGACTCCTTCAGCTTCCTCAGCACCACCGTCACCCAGGACCTCAAGTGGAATCTCCCTCATCCAGAAGCAGAGGATGTACTTCATGTGGAGGGCAGCTGAGGAAAGCCAAGCTTCAGCCCAGATGATGGTGCTGTTCTACACGGCCATTATTGTGTCTTCACCTCCAGCATCACTGCCATCAACAACCTTCAACTTCCATATACTTAGTGTTCTGATACCCCTGCAATCTGTCCTGTAGTCTACACACTAAATGTTGTTTATATTTTGGAGAGGAGAAATGTTCAAACAGTTGAGCTGTAGGACAGGGTAAGAAGCAGATAGCTGATGTATCAATGCGTTGCAACCTAAACGTGGAACAGGAGCAGTTAAAGGAATTACGGGACTATTACGTGTGTGTGGAGCAGGGGTCACCAACACGGTGCCCACGGGCGCCAGATCGCCCCCAAGGACTGCATGAGTCGCCCGCAGGCTGGTTCTAAAAATAGCACAACTTAATAGTGAGCTGCATCTAAAATTTAATTTTATTCTGTTGCTATTTTTTTAATCACCCTTGTATTTATATAGATTAGATCATTATACATGAAATTTAGATAAGTTAAGGTGAACTCTGACCTACTTTAGTTCAAAGATTAGTATTGTGCGCGTGACAAAACTAGTGCTCGTGATAGTGAGCATGTGGGCGCTGCCAAGATGCGCGCTGGATGCAAAAACATGGCAGAAAAAAGAAAGAAAATGTATCATTATCACAACGAATGGGAAGAAGAGTTCTTTTTTACGACTGTAAAAGAAACTTGCGTGTGTCTCATTTTCGGGGCGACTGTGGCGACGGCACAATGTGGAAATACGCTTCACTATGTGTCACAAAAGCTACCATGCTAATACCATGCTAATATCGTGCTAACCACTCACCGGGAAAGGCAGCTTTGGGTAAGCAACAGT
>KN475865.1:60390-81879 GCA_000787095.1 Periophthalmodon schlosseri
AGTCATTAACCTGATCAATGTCTTCACATAGATGATTATCATTAATCATTATTAATTAACTAAAGGCAAACTATCAAACTAGTAGCCCTTCGTATGACTCAGTGCCCATAAAGTAGCTCTCAGTTTCAAAAAGGTTGGTGACCCCTGGTGTGGAGGAACATGTGGCAGTTCTGGACATAGGTCTAAGCATCTCTAATTTGACTCCAAATGGCTCAGTATACATACGCATTTAATGTTAGTAAAAATAAATATACTAATTTGCTAATTTGCTCTGCTTGCCTACCCATAAAAGTCATTATACATTATACATTATAGCAAAAACAAAAAAAACCCCAAACAAAACAAGCAGAAGCCTTCATTTTACTTCAGTCATAATGAGGGGTTGTAAAGATCAGAACACACACGTTAGAGTATTGTGTTTACATCTTGTTCAGTGCATTTTATTAATGTACCGTGAACCTCCTCGGACTTGACTAAATGCTCTCAAATATACTGTATTAATCTTTTCCTGTAGCACGGGGAGCACAATAGCCAGCTGGGGGACGCAAATGAACAGAGAAAGAACAAGTTTAGCGCATTTGTCAACCTGTCCGTTTTAATAAGACCGTACAGCGCTGACGTGAAATCTGCAACAGCTGCTCGACAACTCATTTACAGAGTTTAGGGAAGAACGCACGATTTAGCCCGGAGTGATGCTAGAATGCACTGTTTTGGAGATCATTTTGCTAAAACGTTCACATTTGTAACTCGTAGCGATAGCCTCATGACACTTATCGATTATGAAGAGATTTGAATGGCTTGAGGTGACACTGAGATACCAAATTTAAACGGCTCTAGCTATGTCTCTGACGTGTTGTCATAGTCAATTGAACCACTGCTGGATGATATTAAAGGCACTGTATTTTTACCGTCTTAAAAACGTGGAAAAACAGAACTAGTTCGTTGTAAACATATGTGTGCAGTGGTCCAAAGTTATTCCTCACTTACCTCATGCGTTCTGACTGCGACGAGTTTATAAGCGCTTTTCACAACTTTTTGCCGTGAAAAAAGTCAAGTCAAGTCAAGTAAAACTAACAACTAGCATGCTAATGTGCACTTCCTGATTAGCAGACAATAAAATGCTTTATAATTAGATGCAGACAGTACAGAGCGGATGTATTTTGAGCTCAAGAGCTGCTTATGCAATATATCTGTACTGGGGCAAGACAACGTTTTACATGGGAAAAAAATCTGGCACAGTGCCTTAAAAATGTCATCTTAAATCAATTTTATTTAGTTTTTTCTTGTATAAATTGTTTTATCATGCTCTCTACTGCACTAACTGTTTCAGGAGATTGGTACAGTAGCCAAAACGTATACACAAGTAAGAGTATTGTTACTTTGAAATAATATTACTCAAGTAGAAGTACAAAGTAGTGGTCCAAGAAATGAAAAGTAAAATGGTTTCACTTATCATTTCTTGGACCACTATTCAAGTAAAAGTAACTCTCTGAACATAATATCTGACATAATTTGAAGTTAGTGTAAGTGGGACAGAAACAATACAAAATCTTTGTATTTTCAAATGACAGACAAAAATTTGAAAAACTAAATATCATATCTGAAGGAGCAGTGCAAGAAACACAAACGTTCAGATCATTTAAAGGGCCTATATTGCGCTGGTTTCTGATTTCTTATAATGTTTCTTCATCAAAAACATACCCGGAGTTGTGTTTTGTTTCAGTCACATGTTTAACTCACAAACTCTGCTTATTTAGGCTGAGGTCTTCTCTCAAACTGAAAACACTCCGTTCCACCTTGTGAATTCATGTGGTAATACAGGAAGTGCTCCACTGTGTTTTGAAATTTCATACACATTTACTAGAATCATTTGGGATAATTTCACACCTGGATTTGCCAATCTCTACAGAACAAAAGGTAAAAGGAGCTGTTAACTTGAAAACTACAACTACATGACATCACAAGGTGGAACAGAGCATTTTGAACTTTGGAGATGTAGATCGACTAATAATAAAGGGTTACTCAAACGTGTGTGAATGAAACAAAACACAACTCCAGGTATGTTTTTGAGGAGGTAACAACATTCGAACGTGGCTTAAAGCTCACGAGAGTCAATTTTGTGTAATATAGGACCTTTAATATTGTCAATGTAAAGCTTTTGAATTACTCACAGTGGGAAGAGTAATCAAAACTTTTACTCAAGTATGAGTCCTCTTACTGTCAAATATAGTACTCAAATAGGAGTAAAAGTATGATGTCTGAAAACTACTCAGCGAAGTACAATTTTATTAAAACATTACTCAAGTAAATGTATTTGAGTAAATGTAACAAACTACTCAAGTCTGACACTTCCACTGTAGCAGCACCCAAATAGTAAAGGGACTGAACAGCTGAACAAAAACAAATCCACAAATATTAACAGAAAAGACACTTGTGAATGTGGCTAACGCTAATTTCAAACTGATACAAAAGAGAACTGCACTTTCCTGAGCTGGCGAGCACTACATTATCACATGTAATTTTGTCATGAGTGAAATGCGCCGTCTTGGTGAGCTCAGAGCTGTGCCAAAGTAAATTATCTGGAGATGTGGGAGTGCGTGGTGCTAATGGAGGTCACGGTAAATCACTTGTTAAAAGTCAAAATGTTTAGACAGTGAGAGCAAGTAAAGAATCAATCTCACATAAACTGATTACAAAGAATAAATGACACTTTAAACAGTTGTTGTCACTGAGTTCAGAGTGTTACTGTAGTTAATTATCCGATGATGTAGGAGTGCGAGGAGAGAATGGAGCATGCGGTAAAACATTAGTTAAAGGTCAGAATATTTAGCCAAGGTGTAAAGGAAAGAAGATTGGAGCCACACTGCATTTTTAAAAGAAAAAAAAAAACAACTAAAAATACAAATAGGAATGAACGAGCTCAGAGTTGATCTGTTGAGTTGAACGAATGATATCTCTCTGTGTGTATTTATACAAAGGGATATCAGTCTGGTCCCCACTCCAGCGCACATCAAGCCAGGCTCAAACACGGCCATCCAATCAGGTTGGTTTATTTCAGTGACGTATGTGAAATGAAGGAGTTCATTGGTCACCTATCATTTACAAACAAAATGTCATATCACCTCAGAGGAACAGAGTTTAGTGCTTTGCTCAGTGACTCTGTAGAAATCTGTGATGTTTTTTCAGTCCCCCTTGACATTTTTTCCTTTCTTTTTTTCTCATAAGCAGCCATATTTGTTTCGAGTGGGACGAACCGTGCGTTTCCCTGATTGGCTAATACACCTGCCCATCGGAACTCGGGGAGACCAGACAAACATCTTCATAAAGTTTTGGAGAAGTGTGTATTCCAGATCCCGAACACTCTGTTGTATCTGTAGGGGAATTTATCCTCTGCATTAGACCCAAACTTCAATCCCGCTGGGGCAACCTGTCAGGAGTAGTGGGCGCCACAATGCCGCACCCAGGAACCCATCTAGTCTCGGTCAGGACTACCTTAGCTGGAAGATTTAGCCTATTACGCATGTCCCGGGTTGTAAATATACCGAACCATTATCACATTTCTTGCACCGTGTGTAAAATGCGAAAAATGCCATCTCAGAGAGCTCCGAGCCGCAGTGGAGTAAATTATCCGGTGGTGTGGGAGTGCGTGGTGTGAATGGAGGTCGCGGTGTGGATGTAGTGGCACCCGGAGGTCAGTGGGTGCTCTGGAGGGGCGCTCCTCTGGGCTTTGGCGGCACAGCGCTGACACAGTAACACGCTGGAGCGCATCCAAAGTGTCACCTCCTGGTTTTATGGCGGGAGACAAACGACTGTGGTCTACTCTCTGCACGCGCTCAGAGGGCACCTGCTCCAGATAACACAGGGCAAGGTTTTATTTCAGTCTTGGGTCCAGAACGGTTACTTTTATTTTTGGTTAGTGTATTATAGTGGTTTAGTCCTGGTTTGTTCCTGGTTTAGTCCTGGTTGATATATATATTTTTTTTCATTTCACTGTCAATGAAATGGTAACTTTGGCTTTGGTTTGTTATAACCACTTACAACCAATTATAGTGGTTAGTGTATTATGGTGGACTCTGGCTCTACAGACTTGATCTCTATCTGCAAATGGATGTGCATCAGTCCTAGGCACATTTACTACTTGACCGTTCAGGTTTAGTCTTGGTTTAGTCTTGGTTTAGTCCTGGTTTAGTCCTGGTTTAACAAACAACCTGGCCATCGTGTCCAATGTTTTGTAATTAGGAACACATTAACATTATTTTTAGTCCAATCGTGTCCCCAGATACGTAGTCAAATATTGTTTTTACTGATAATTAAGTCCCTGGCAGAGTTTCTCATCCAACAAAATGGTTTTCAAAATGCATAGTTTTATTCTGAAAAAATACATTCAAAATCTAAATGGTGAAATATACTCCAATAGAGGAGTTGCCACACCCATTTTGGAAAGCTTGGCATAAAAAATAATAGGGATAGTAACAAGGTACTGAAAGGTGGACCTTGTAGCTTTTCTGGTGAAGTGCTTGTCTCCATGGAGATAGTGCTTTGCCTGGAATGTTCCACAGTCCAGAGTTCAACATATGTATGTTGTTAAATAAAGATTAAAGTAAAAAATCTCAAATAGCATAATCCAGCACTGTCTTGGCTTTTCATGCTGAAGTAAAGTGACATCATACACACCAAGCTGTTTAAATAATGACTTCAAAATTTATATGTAGTTTCATTTCATAGTCTTAGGTTCACAATTGTTACTATGGTCTGGTTAGTTAGTGTATTATAGTCTCTGGACTCTGGCTCTACAGACTGCTGGTGTAGTCATGGTTTATTCTTGGTTTATTCCTGGTTTAGTCCTAGTTTAATTCTGGTTTAGACCTGACTCAGACCTGGACACTACAGCCTGTCTGTTCTGGTTTATTCCTGGTTTACTCCTGGTTTACTCCTGGTTTAACAAACATATTGGCCATCATGTCCAGTGTTTGTTAACATTAATTAAAAACATTCTTGAACATTTAGAACACTATTATCAGTAAAAGCAATATTTGATTTGAACATGTCTACCTCACAACTGGAGACACGATTGGACAAAAAATAAAGTCCCTGGCAGAGGCTCATTAAACAAAATAGCAATCATTGTTCATTATTTTATTCTTGAAAAGGCATTAAAAAACTCAATGGGAGATGGTTAAATAAAGGTTAATTAAAAAATTGAAATAGCATAAGCCAGGAATGTCTTGGCTTTTTCATACTGAAGTAAAATGACACTCACACCAATCCATTTTATTTCACAGTCCATGAAGACTCCATCTTCATCTTTTTAAAGCACCAGCTTTCAGAGGCTCAGTTTTGTGAACTTAGGCCCTTTGGATCTGGTACCTAAGAGAGAAAGACACATGACAACTTCTACTTAGAATAAGCTACACCAACAGGGAGTAGTTGGAACATCTCATCCAAATGAACCTGTCAAAGCCGCCGTAAAGTGATACTAGCATGTCTTACATGTACAAGACATGCATTGCTTGCAACGGCAAGACAGTTAATTCCACAATGGATCCTCCCACAAAAGGAAACATTATTGCATGGGGAGATGGGGTCATTAGATCAGCCACCAAAAAATCTAAAGTTGGGTCAGATGAAGAAAAAGAGACCAGAAATGTTTTCCTCAAGAAGAAGCGGCAGTGGAGTCATTTGTGTCACTTTCACTTAGCCTACAGCAAGACGCCACAGCTGCACAGGCTCATCTGCATCCTGTGCTGAAAAATAGAAGAGAAGAGAGTCCAAAGGTACTGAATCAAAATATGACCCATCTCACAGAATCATAACAAGACTGACTTCTACCTGGCCTCAGCTGTTCCCTTCATAAAAGGCTCTCACTGCTGCCTCTCACAGAAAGTGCGCACCCGAACCCGAACTGTGTCTTGTGGCACAGGTATACCCAACGCAAACATCTTGTGCCATCAACTAAGTCCCAATTCTCTTGAAAAAATATGACAGACACCATTATCTACCTTTATAGAATGTTAACATTCAGAAAGAACCAATCTCAAAACCATTATCCTACCATCTTATGTTTTACACAGTCACGAGCCCTGTCAGGCCAAGATAACACTTTAGCCTTAGCTACCTATGCTAATCCCTCACACGCGCTGGGGTTAGCGTTAGCATACCGATGGCAGTGAAGATACAGCTTTTATTAAAGACGAGTGGATTTATGGTCCGACTCTGCTACGCCTTCTTTAATACAAGTCTTATGCACTGCTCTGCTCTCTCCTTCTGATCAAAGCAGTGATTTATGGTGTCAGCCTCTCATTTGAATAATACACATGGCCTACCTGTCTGCAGTAAGTATTGTAATTTAGTCCTTGAATAATTCCCTGTGGTAATCAGCCAACCAGAGATCGCCCCCTGATTTATTATCACTTAAAATGATAACTGGGCTCGACAAAGCATGAACGAAGGCTGTACAAAGCTACCCTGGCCCCACGATTTCGGTTAAACAGAAAGAGGTTTAGGAACAAAGAGCAATAAAAGGAACCATTAGCAGATGGATCTGTAAGGCAGAGCGATCACAAGTTTATTTAAAGTCGTCAATGTTGTTCCGGTGTGAAGTGGGTGTCTGCGATTGTTAAACAAAGGTGCAATCAAATAAATGGGATTGGAAGGACATTAAAGGGGATAGAGAGGTGCTGGAGGATGGCGCCGTTTAAGTCAACACGCAAACCTTATAGATGTAGAAGGGATTATAGATGTTCAAGGCCGTGTAGCTGATTTTAAACTGTGAGGGAATAGCTCTGTTAGCCCCGGCCAACCATCTCACACACTATTGTTGAACCATGACAGAGAAACAACTGTCTGGGAGAGTCATAAGCAGTGGTGGAATGTTACAAAGTAAAAGTAAAAGTAAGTAAAGTACTGTACTTAAGTAAAATTTTTAGGTATCTGCACTTTAGTTTTTCTACATTTTGCTTCACTACATTTGAGAGCAGGTATCTGTACTTTCTACTCCACTACATTTTGAACAGGACTGACATCTTGAACAGTATTTTTTATTATTGTTTGAGACCTGCTGAAAAGGCTGAGGGGTTTATTTTTTATCAAGGTCATAGTTCGGCAAACAGAAATATAAAAAAATAAAAACAGCTAGAAAAAAAAAAATTCTATTGTTTCTGTTGAGAAAAAATCAGCACAAATATTTATCAAAATCACTACTACATTTGAAGCTTTATTAGATCTCAAACTCTGTGCAAAATACTTTTACATGTTACTCTTTAAGTATATTTTTAAACAGTTACTTTAGTACTTTTACTGAAGTTGATTTTTTCAAGTGATACTTTTAATTTTACTTGAGTATTTTTTTGTTTCGGTATCTGTACTTTTACTTAACACAGTTGAGTACATCCTCCACCACTGGTCATACGTAGTTGTTTTCATATGGTTCTCATTCAATTCAAACAATTGCACAAAAAATTATGTCCCTGGTAGTTGCCTCTATGTGGTTCTTATCCAAAAAAAAAAAAAAAATGCAGATCAAAAAGCATAGTCGTAGTCGCGTCTTCAAAAATACATTACAAATCTTATTGGGACTTTCCCTGTTAAAAAATGAAACAAAACAAAAACTCAAATAGCATAATCCGCACATCACACACTAAACCATTTTAAGAGGAACTATTATTTTCTACCATGTTACGACGTTGTTCCCTCTTCAAAAACATGCCTGACCTGGTTTTATCTGTCATCCATGCATGTTTGTGTAATCTAGCGATCTCTCCCGGGCCCTATTCGAACCCTCGTTGCCGTCAGCTGTGAGATTCTGTCCAATGCTCAGCCCATAACCCTACGTCACCCGAGCTCCCACAAGGCAAATTCTCATAAATACACAAACGCAGGATACAAAACAATACAGCGCAGTGGTTTTATTAGCGGAATGCGCGCTGATTGTGTTGTGACGGGGCTCTGAAGTGGGGGGTGACTTAGCATGGAGAGCAAAAGGAAGGATTAAACATTTCAAAACGATAAACGGCAGCACCCCCTATGTTTGCCTACCGGTTAACCAGTTTAAATCATTCAAGTTGATTTGCCGGGAAATATACCCCAGTCATATTATAAGGCCGATTGCAACAGATTGAGTATAACAGTACAACTGAATCCGCTGGTGTGTGTATTCATTTGCTCACTAATTGGATTCCAAAACAGAAAGCCTCGGACCACTCTCCCATTAATCAGCAGCTCTCTCTGAAGAGCCTGGCACATCTTCACTCGAGCCATGTTCATTTGTATACCAAATGTGCCTTCCTCTATTATTGTCCCCCTGGTGAGATCAATGGGGTAGGTATTTTCGTGTTGTACTTTTCCACTTCTCCAGCTGTGATTCATGGACATTTATGGGTAAGTAGAATATCTAAGGTTTATTCAGAATATTTCTTCCCTCACTGATCCATCCGTGTTTTTCAGTCTCCTGTTATACATTTTTTTCTATTTCTTTTTTCCTTGTAAGCAGCCATATTTGTTTTGTTACAGATGGACCCGGGTGTCCCTGATTGGATAATCCGCCTGTCAATCATGCCCATCTGAACTGAACTTGGGGAGATTCAACAGAGACCAGACTCACATCTTTGTGAGTCTGTATTGTAAGTATTGGAGAAGTGTGTATTTTTTTGGGGTCAGTAATTATCATGTGTACATTTTCTTTGCACTGCTGGAAAACGTTTGGTTATTTTACGGCTATATGGTAAGATTTAAGCTGTAAAAGGTTGATTTAATAACATCTATGACACATTACAGACCCAAACTAAGTACTTGTGTTTAATTTTGCTGTTTATTTATCGCAACTCATGGTTTTGTAACAATATTGTAGATTTAGAATAGTTTTTGTTTAAATCTGCTCTTGGGTTATTGTGTCAGTGGCATAAATTAGTTTCAATATTATCGTTTATCATCTATATTTACTTTTTTTATTTTGTTATTTGTTATTGCGACGGGCCTATTTATCAATTGTCAGAAATGAAAAATGCTATCTTCACTAGTTCAGATAAAATTTAGATGAAGAAAAAGTCACTCAAAAACAGATAAATCTTCTTCAAAACCTGGCAGGTAACTTTGCTTAAAGGGGACATATGCTTTTTAAAAATACTTATTGTTAAACTATAACATAAGTAGTTCACAGTAAACCGCAATTTTCAACTAAAGCAGCCTAGTGATATAAAAAGGTCCACTGATTTCCTGCTCAAAACTGCAGAACTGACAGGCCCCGCCCACTTCTCTATAGTGGCAACTCACCGTAGCAAGCAGCAGATTTTCATTTATGTGTTTTTATGTTTGAAAAGTGTATTTCATTTGAGTAACATTTTACAACCGTACATGTATCGCTTGGAATCTTCATTTTTAAAATAATTGCAATGCAGTACAAGATTACGGCAGGGATAGGGGGTAGGTGAAAACAAGAATTGAACGCTGAATGCAGAACAGTACAGGAATACACTGTTAATGTGGTTAAAAGCTCACTGAAGTTGATTTTGCATAAATCTCCATTAAAATTAAGTCAAAACAAACCTGTAATGTCCTATAGCAATTAAAATAATGTGTAGAAATAGACCTTGTCAAAAGTACTCTAAATAAACATTAATATTGAAGTATTTTTAACTGTTTTTAGCGTCCTCCTGCTTGTCTTGTATGAATGAACTACATTGTATTCCCTCCCTGCTCCTCCCTGTCGTTTCACCAGCAGATATCCATAAGAGTACGTGAGTTCCGGAGAGGACCGGCGACGCGGTGATGCAAGCGGGCGTCTCCATGGCAACAGACGAACAAGGATGCTCTAGTGAGCTGCTGAGTGGGGCCCAGATTGCCAGTCGAAAGCCTGTTGTTCACTGGAGGATTCTGACAGATTTTCAGATCTTAACTGCGTCGGTCTCACTGTGGATTGGGACCAAATGTGGGGCGCTTCAGAAGGAGGGTGTTGACTGAACCACTTATAAACTCAACCCTGTGAATAATGAGGATGTTCAGAATGTATAAGGTAAATGAGGAATAACTTTGGACCACTGCAAACCGTTATAAATAAGCTAGTTCTGTTTATCAGGTTTTTAGGACTGTAAAAAATCATTTAGAGTATCTTTAAATAGTTCATTGCTATGGTTACAACAGTAGTTTATTATTCTGAAACCCATGGACAGTCGAATGCCATGTATGCAGTAAAAGTTTTTTCTAAACTGTGGTATGTGTATCACTGATAGTATATGGGCGTCTTCTTTGCCATTTCCCATATTAAACTAATTTTCATTTTAAAGGTGACATATTGTGCAAAATCAACTTTTATGAGCGTTAGCCATGTTATAACCGTGTTCCCAAACCATGTGTTTACTCAGAGTTGTCTTTAGATTGACTGGTTTGATAATTTCTTTATTTCTTTATTTTTTTTTTCAATAATGTACATGATTTACAGCATGTAAACAATTTATTTTAACCAAAAAAAGGAATAGGCTGAAGCAATACTTATATATTGCCTACTATTAAATCAAGTTATCGTACAGGATACTGAAAGAGCGTTACAGTAACACATTCATAAGTAAATCACAAATTGTTAGCAAGAGACAATAGTACAGCTCTCAGTTTTACATGTAATTCATGCATGTGTGAGTAATCCGGTATTACTTGAAAAAAAATCTGTTTTCACCCACCCTCTGTACCCGCCTACTTCCCTATAGTACCGTATTTTTTGGACTATAAGGCGCATTCATAGACTGTATATATGAATGGACATAGCTAACGCGCTAGCCGCCGCGTTCCAAATAGGAAGTGCGCCAGGAAGCTCTTCCGGCTCCTTCTGACCCTGGCTCCCATTGAGTTACATTAGGATCTTGTCGGCTTTCGCTCTGTAACTGCTGCTGTGAGCCTCGTCATTTTGGTCTTAAAATGTTCATATTAACCCGCTCTGCCTGGCTCCAAATTCGCTCCAGTAACCGTTAGCATTGCGAGCTTCATTTGAGTGGCACTGAGCGCTATGGGTGACGTCACACTCGCTTACTCCACTTCTTTATACAGTCTATGGGCGCAAGTCAAGTCAGTAAGTCAAACTTTATTCAACTATTCAACTATTCAACTCATTCACAATAACTCTCAACATTCAACAGTTGTAACACAGTTGTAAAATACAAAACAATACACTCACTTTTTCAGTTCATTCCTCTTCCACAAATCCATCAAATTCTTTATCTTCAATGTCTGAGTTTAACAGTTGGGCGATTACAGCATCAAGCCCGGATCCCTCTCGTCATTATCCGAGTCAGTCTTGTTGCTGTTAGCTGTTCAGTGATGATTCCGGCCTTCCTGAAAGCTCAGATGACACTTGGGCCTGACCCCTTAACCCACGCATCCACGATCCATCGGCAGATAGTGGCGTAACTGGCCACTATCTGCCTTGGTGAATGTGTGTTCACCTTCTGTCATCCAATGCTCCCACACAGCTCACAATTTAACGTTGAACGACCTGTTGACACCAATATCTGGCGGTTGAAGTTCTTTGGTTAATCCACCCGGAATGATGGCAAGATCCGAATTAGTTTGCGTCTCTTGGGTTTTGACAGTATCGGTGAGATGGGCGCGCACGGAGTCGCAGATCAACAGGGACGGAGATTTGTGGAAAAAGCCATCCGCTCTCTTGACGTAAACTTCTCTCAGCCACTCACTCATCTTCTCCTCGTCCATCCAGCCCTGTACGCGTGTGGCGTAGCGCATTCCATTTTCTTCTCTTTTTTGCGTAGGCGCGGTGCATGATGGGATATAGCAGTGCGCTACGGCCGATCTCCATGGAAACGCTGGAAACGCAGGGCGAATTTGTCGGGCGCATTCGTCGGGTGCGTTGAAACGGGACAGCCTTTGTCGCGCCGGAAGTTACGCAAGTGCCCTTCGATGCACCCGACGCAGTGTGTGTTTGGCGAATTGGGACACGCCCATTACTCCGCCACTCTCTTGACGACGGTAGCTGTAATGCTCCGACAATCCGTCAAGCGGTGCGGCTTCGTAGTTTACAAAAGTCGTACTAAAATATTTTGACAGATTTTTGAGCACTGTGTACCACATAAAATCGGTTCGAGGTCAATAAGCACAACCAGAATTAATTCATAAGGTGCACAGGATTATAAGGCGCACTGTTGATTTTTGAGCAAATTAAAGGATTTTAAGCGCGACTTATAGTCCGAAAAATACGGTAACAAGCATTTATTAAAAAAAACAAAAAAATTAAGATTTCAGGTTACACACGTGTGGTTAAAAAATGTTATGAATTATGAATTAAGGCTTATTAGTTAAGCTTTTTTAACAGGAAGTCAATAGTGGCATATCAGATTGTGTTCATTGTGGGAAAAAAAAGTAATATGTATATCAATTATAAAAAAATATATATATAAATAAGTAAATTAAAATAAAAATGGAATGAATTCTCTGCTGCTCGCCTCACCTCTTCATAGCAGAGATCTGTAGGGCTAAAGGACTAAAACACACACACACAATATACTCTTATGCTCAATTTAAAAATAAAAAAAAAAACATTAAAAGGTTATGAGAACAAGGCAGAAAACACATTTCTTTAAAGGCCACAAACAAATTATAACTGTGAGAACAAACAGTCCAACTCTCCAATGATTGAAAATAGCAGTTTGAAAATGTCATTAAAAAGATGATTTGACTGGTCTTGTTGCACTCTCATATCATCCCATTTTATCATATTTTGATTCAGAAAATGAGTTTTACTTGTTTGGACTAGAGAGAGAGACCGCGCTCTCAGGTGGAGTTAAAATTTGGCACTATTCGCCTTTGTTGCGTGCCAAAAAAGATTAATCAGTGCTGCATGACAGAGCAAGCACCACTTCAAGTCTGGAGGGAGCAGAGACTACACTTATTAGGGAAAAAAGAAAATGAAGGTGATATTACTAAATTACAATCTGTTTAGTTTGATTCAAAAGGCTAAAACAAATATAATAATAAAATCTAACAGGTACATAAAAGTTTTTTACTGGTAGATGCCAAGGCGCAAAATAGGCATCGCTAATAATTTGATTAATCTGATAATTTGAGTTTACCCATCTGATCTTGAATGTGGAGATCCAAGAGGTGTATGGAGACTGGGCTTTAGATATGTTAAAGACCCTATACTTGAGGTTTTTTTTTTTCTAGTTAAGGAAAATCCTCCACAGAATATGGTAAGTTTAATTGTGAATCAAATTAGACTGAATGATGCTGTGACGTCACCCACAGCGTTCGGCAAGGGTCAAAAGAAGCTCATCGAGACTAGCGGTTACAGGAGTGGATTTGGAGCCGAGTTCCGACTGTAAGTACCATAGCAACCAAGGAGCCAATCCGGAGCCAGACTGTCGAAGGTAAACGCCCTTTTCCGCCCACATCGCAGGGAGGCTGTCAATCAAACCTGTTGCTAACGCTAGCGGGAGCGATTTCGGGGAAAGAAGACGCCTGATTTGTCTGTTATTAATGTTCATATCTTGATTTAGGGACAAAATGGCGAAATAAAAACTTTAGGATCATGTAGAGCGGGTTAATATGAGCATTTTTAAGACCAAAATGATGAGTCTGACGGCAGCAGTTACAGAGGCGACAATTTTTCAATGTAAAGGGAATTGGGAGCCAGAGCGATGGAGCCGGACGCGCGCCAATGCTCACCACCTATTCGGAACGCGGCGGCTAGAAGGTTAGCTATGTCCATTTACATATACAATCTATGCCAAGGGTGTCAAACTCCAATTCACAGTGGGCCAAAATTAAAAACTGAGACAAATTCACGGGCCAAACTCAATATTTACTGAAAAATTGACTGCACCTGATATGTAATGTTTAACCTTTTCATATGGAAACAAACTTTAGTTTTGCTTAAACACAAAATCTGGAACAACTCAAGCTTGATATTACAAACATATGAGAAATTAAATTTGAAATAAAAGACACATTAGTGGTATTCATTTCTTATTTAAATAAATAGAATAAATTATGTCTGTCTCTGTAGCCTTTCAAGTTCCCTTTTAAAGTAATTTTTTTTTCACAAGCTAACGACAAAAAAAACAAAAACAAAAACAAAAAAACAACTATTAACTATAACTATTACTATTACTATTACTATTACTATTACTATTATTATTAAACTATTAACAGTCCATTCCTTGGAGTAGAAAAAGTGCATAGAGAAAACACATATTCAAGCGCAACTTGCTACACTATGATTTACTCTGCGCATTGGTCTCGACTGCACACCAGCATACAGGCAAAGCATTCTGGGATTTGTAGTATTAGTGGTGCATGCGCTATATACTGGCAGGCCAGCTCTAATGCACATTTGATATGATATCACGGACCAAATATAATTACACCGCGGGCCAAATTTGGCCCCTGAGCCTGAGTTTGACATATGTGATCTATGCTAAAAACCCATGCTCTCCAATAAAACGCGAGCTGCACAAGGAAGTTCGATTAAAAAGGCTTTATTGTATTATTTACGACATGTATCCATCAGGTCGTACAGAAAATCAAAAGTACTTTCTTGGATGAGAACCGTAACCGCTATTTCATCCAGACATTTTTGGATAAGACCTATGTGGAAACAGCTGCCTGTCATCACCCAGTTGTTTTTCTGTCATGGTTCAACATCACAAAAAGAGGGTGTACTACGTAAGCGGGGCTAATAGTTCATTCTGAAACATGTTCTTCGCTCACGGTTCAAAATTACAAATGCGTCGTTTTCAGATCGGCTGCTCTATGTCAAGGAAGAACAGTGATGCGCCCTCAGAATCAATTCTTTGTTGAGAAAGGTGTCAGATTGCTCCCATTCAAAGTGCGCTGTATTGACATTTGCATGGTAATATAATATAACTTTGATTATGAAAAAGCTTATAAGGTTGGCTATTATGTCATACCTGACTCATGCGTATCTGATTTCAAACCATGAGTCGGGAACTTTGTCCTTTCTTAGGGTGACCAGGTTTTTCAAAATTCAAAACAGGGACACACCCGGGTTTGGATGGAAAAAAAACAAACAAAAAAACAAAAAAACAAGGAAATGAAAGAAAAAAATTGGAACCTTACTAAATTATATTTTTTTTTTCTTCTGTCCAAATTTTCTGCCCCTTTCCCTCTTATTTCTTTAGTTTTCTTTCTTTTTTTTGTTTTATTACCTAACTACCCATACATACATGCGCACACACACACACACACACACACATACACACAGAACAGATGCCATTATCGTCACCTCCTTCAAACCTGGATGTATCCGCTCCCATTTCCCTTTAAAATGCCTAATGTCTTTTATCATTTGTATTGTCTCTAATATCACAATAAAAATAAATAGATACATAAAATTGTGAAAAGAGAGCGACGCACTTGTGGGTCAGTCATAATCTGAAGAACTTCTGTCGACAGATTATTATTTTTTTTGCCTTATGGTCATTTATAAGCACGGTTTGTGTATTTTAGCTAAACAAATGATAATATATTTCCTTCTGTACTGTTGGCGGGGATCAATTTGCTCAAAAATAGGGACATTTCTTATATAAAACTGAGACAAATCAATGGTTCTGGATGAATCTGCTGGGACAGGGGACACAGGGCTCAAAACTGGGACTGTCCCGGGTCAGTAGGGACGCCTGGTCATCCTATCCTTTCTGCTGTTGTGATATTACACCATGACACAGTGTAAGCTACTTTTTCTTTATAGTTATCCGATCTCTGTCTACTATTTGCTTTTTTTGTCACTCTTGAAAATACACCATGACAGAAAATCAAGTGTCTGGGGTAGTGTCAGGTAATTGGTTTTGCTATGTAAAATGAATAGGCTATATTATATTTAACAGTCTCAATTTTTTGTCTTATTTCACAGCTTTTACCATATGTTGCATAATGTAAAAAGCGTTTATCTTGACAAGAACAAATTAAAATCTGGTACAAAAAGTTTTTCAGTGAGATGTACAGAGCCAATAGCTGACTTGACCTGGCTTCTATCCCAAAACCCGCATAGCTAGTTCAGCAAAATAGTAATTAAAGGTTAAGACTATTAAACTAGGGTTAATGCTACTAATGCAGTGTATTGACAAGCAACAGTTCTGTCCAATCCACTTTGTCCTCAATTCAGTGAAATGTCTGTACCAAAAATCTGCTGTGTGTAAGAGAGATTCACAATGCTTTAAACGCATATGAAAGGGTTTCAATTTTGCCGTTCCCGTTTGATGGGATATTATTTGTGGTAAATGTAGTTTTTTCCCAGCAAGTGACAGTTTGTGAACAAAAGGTGAAAAATACAGGAAGTAGTGCCGAGCTCTGAAAACATTCTCTGCGTTTGTCTGTTATATACAGCAGTGATTATCCATGACACATCAGGATCATTATTATATACTTAATTGCAATATTAATGTATTGAACGACTTAATAAAAGAACAGGCTCGCTGACATCTGGTTAAACGCTCTAAATGTAACTTTGAATGGCTAACTGACAAGCCAAAGCAATTATCGCATGGTTAAAAGATCTTAAATCAACTTGGCATAATATGTCTCCTTTAATGGCATTAATATTGATGCCAAAAGACGTAAAGCTATTCATTCTCAAAATACAATAATGTTGACTATATTCTTTTAGTGAAATGAGCTAATGCACTTTAACACCACGTTTATACTAACTGCGAGTTGGGCTAATGAGTCCTGTTACACTGACCCCTGCAGGTGCTGGTCCCGGGTATGTGCAGGTCTGCTCAAAGAATCCGTGAGGAGGATTTTTCCCGGACACCGCCGTGTGGAGCGGTTTTCAAGTGGCTGGAAGCAAAACAAAGGAAGTTGGCTAGTAGTAGAAAGGGGCGCCAAGTTCTATCAAAATGTCTTCTCGCTGTGTTGATGACTGCCAAAATATGAGGAACAGCACTTGTGGCTCAAAGCTTAAGTTTTACCGGCTTCCTTCACAGAAAAGAGAAAGTGATACGACAGCCCGACTGGACCCAGATGATCATAGCCTTTGGCAACGCAGGACGTCTGACCACACACAGATCCTGTGATTTTTATGCCCGCAGCATTTCTCGGCTGTAAACACTTGGTGACTCGATGAGGTAAGTGTCCGCCCACTTCACCCTCCGTCGGGTCTTCATGCCTCTCCTGTACGGTGTGTATGGTGTATGGCTCATCCAGGCTGCTTCCATCCTCTAGAGTTTACAAAAGTAGCTGTCACGAACCCGAAGAGGCACTGTACATATTCGGACTGTACCAAAACCAAACCTGTTATTTCCTCCAACATCTTGCAGCATCCAGCGCCTGTTTTTGCCTCCGGCTAAGCCCTGCCCACCAGAAAACATTGCACTGTTTACAACACTTAAATCATCTACGCACACGGACGGGATGCACAGCAAGAGGCCACCACATTCTCCTCCGCTATGGACAAACTGGTAATTGGCTCCAGTCTTCATGTCTGACACTAAACATTAATAAAACGGTATGTATTTTACCAAAACTAACAAAATTAAAGACATGTCCAACGTCTTTGTTAATGGAGTAAAAATAAATATTGTAACAGAGACAAAGCACCTAAGAGTTCAATTGGACCAAACATTGTCTTTCAAAAAACATATAAAAAAAACACGCAACTCAGTCCGATACAACATCTCTTCCCTAAGACACATGAGGAACAGCTTGACAGTAGAAGCCGCTTTCACATATTTCAATGCCATGATTAGCTCACACAGGACCTACTGTGTGTCCTGCTGGTCTCAGGCCAATGAGAGCGCGCTCAAATTTCTCAGATCCAACTATAATCAGGCACTTGATTAAAAAAAAAAACAAAAAACAAAAAAAACACTTCATTATCACCACTGTAATATCCTAAGTAAATACAAAATGCTTGGTTTGGACAATTTAATTCTGTATTCAAAACCAAGAAACCTATTCAAAATGATTAATAATGCAGCTCCACTTCCACTGAAAAAATAAACTGTTCCGAACAAACTCCCCGATCCACTCGCTCCTCTGTGAACCCAAATAGCACAGTTCCAAAAAGATCCTCGACCTTTGCTCAGCTGACCTTTTCTTTTCAAACCAGCAGACAGTGGACTCAGCTCCAGACAGCCTGAAATTGCCTGTAAATCTTAATAATTTTATTAAAAATTTGAAAAAGCCGCATTTTAGCTAATCAAGCGTGCCCACATCAGTCTAGGTCATTTGTACTGTTCTGTATTCACTTAAAAACTTGCACATAATGATTTTTAACATTTGTATGGACTGTAGGAAACTGGAAATTACGACGTTTTATTGTATTTTACTGCTAATGTTAATGTTGAACTGTTAGTCTTATAATGCAGTTGTAAATGTGTATTTTTGTAATGCGCGTTCACCTGCCCAGGGACTACAGACAGAAAGCAGCTTTACCTAAATCTGGTACAAATCATGTTTTCTTTTGTAAGATTAATGCGTTTGTACATGATCCCTGGTGAATAAAGAAGAAAGAAAGAAAGAAAGAAAGGGTCTGTTGCTAAAAGTGTCAGGACCCTCCCTTCTGCTGTTTTCCCTGTTGTCTCCCCCTCCCTTCTGTGTTGTCTGTCTCCCCTCCCATGTGGGCGTCGGCGTACCTGTTCTGACAGCTGGTACACCTGGATCCAACTTCCCTCATTACCTGCAGTAGAAGAAGTCTGGTTTCTCATCCACTCCTCTCCAGTTCGTCGTTGATACTACTCCAGTGTCCCTATCGTTATTTTTGGAAGCTGCCTGCCTGTCTCCTCACCTGTCTACCTGCCCGGTTGCTAGCTAGCCCAATACCCCCCTGCACCTCCGGACCCCTCAGCCGGATATTTACCACATTTACTTGATTAGTAGCTTGGACAATAACAGTTGAAGTACTTAATAGTTGTGTGCTGCTTTTGGATCCTTAGTGAAACCGTAACAGACACTTTTTTACTGTACATATTTGCCATAATGTGCTGAGTGTAAAGGGGCTTGAACAGAGCGTGCGAACACGGACAAGGGTCGGGATCGTTTGGGGCTTGTAGGATTTACTGGTAGGGCAGCGTCTGGGTTCCCACCATCAAGAGCAACGCGCTGACGAAATCCTAGACACACCCTCCTCTGGTCCCTCCGGTTCAACTGGAGATTGAATATAATGCCAACACGTCAAATTGTGTTTTATTCACTGGGAACAAGCCAAAGGATAGACAAAAAAAGCAGGGAAGGAGAAGGAAGGCATGATGACGAGCCAAAATGTTCTGGTGGAGCGATTTGCCATCATGTGAGTATGACAAGATAGCGGGGTCAGCGCGAGTTTGGGAATAATTTGGAACATCTCGGAATCGTACAAAATTGCGCAGCGTACGCCCAGTTTAACCGAAGGCAAGGCAGAGCTGATACGCAATGCAGCTCAGAGCGAGTACCTGGTGAAGCGGTTTGCACATCCAACAAAACAACGTCTCCCAGCAGATCCAAACCATCATCAATAACTGACTCTTCAGAGAGTTCCAACAGAAGAATGTCCTACGGAAATCTGCGATAGGAAGGAGGTAAGGCTGGCAATGCAGATAAATTATTACTCTGTTACACATAGTTTTTAATCAAGTCAAATGGGAGTTGATGATGTATACGTTCACGATGATTTAAACTATGCAGCTTTTTCTGGCGCTACATACTTGCTGAGATGTTATCAGTTCCAGAGTAACAGTAATGACGAGACAATTGTTGTAGTTTTAACAGTTTCACATTGCAGTACGTGTAATATTGTGAGCTCAGTAGCTTGTAAAAAAGCAGTTACAACACATTGCCAATAGGGTGGCTTATTTGAACTTGAAAACAATAGTTATTTATCACAGGTCAAATACTGATCCACTCTTATCATTAGCAAATTACATGAGGCTGCGTGAAACAAAGAAAACTTAACATTAGCATAAATAATGTGGCTAACTACTATAAGCTTAGCTGCACTAAGTTTGATTAGTTTAATATTTAGCTGCTTTATTACCTCTTTTCCAACTTGCGTTCTCATCTCTCTCGCTTATTTTTCGCACTTCCGGTTCCACGGACTGGTGTGAAAGACCAAAATAAAAAACACAGTTTTCAGTCTCTGCATTTAAATGAGCTGGAATACGCCTGAAAGGCAGAAAAGAGATGTTACTGCCTTGCCATGAATGTTCCACAGAGGTTACAGCTTTATGAAGCTCACAGTTTTTACGAAGCTCACAGTTTTTTGAATAATAAAATCAGTCATAATGAAAGAAAATGCTAAATTGATATGTTTAATGGCATACTCTGGAACACTCCAGGCTAAGCAGTGACATCTCCACGGATATGAGCAGGTGGTGGATGTACAACAGAAAAGTTACACAGTGAACCTTTAAGCTAACCTGTCCAGCAAGATGAATTCTTGAAAAACACCTGAGAATCCATATGGCTTCTGCTGTTGCAATCAGGCCCAGTTAACCCGTGTTTCGGACCAATCACAAAAGTAAAAAATAAAGTAAACAGGCCTTTTCTGACCATTATTGGAGTAAAACATCTGATCTAATTAATGGCACAAACACCACACGTGTTTCTGCAGGACGCATGAATGTATGTACTGTAAGTAATTAGGCTTTAGATAATAAATCAATGGTCTGTAAACTTCAATGGAAGATTTCTCCACAATTATAAAACCATTATCAACATGAAATACAAACAAATATAAAACTACAGGGATGATGACAGTCTCTTTTCTCCATCCACGCTGATGATGCCCAGCCCATGCTCAGCCCCTGCCCAATAACTGATTTGTTTGTGGTTTAACTAAATCTAATTTTGTTGTGCTGCAACTTTTTGGACCGTTGGGCAGTATTGATTTTTTGACAGTATTGAGCAGCTGATAAAATAAAATAAAAAAAATGTTGTTGCTGTAGGCATTTGGCTTCTATTACGGTGTAACTGATAAAGGGAATCATTGTATTTGGTTGGTGCTGGCTAAGTCACAACTTCAAGAGTAAAATTAAAAGACTGGGGCACCCTGATTGGTCAGGTGCCATGTACATCCTCTGGGGAGACTCCTTAGTCAATCAGCTTGACAACCTGTTAAAATGCACCAAAAATGCAGGAAATGCTGTCTATTTTAATAAAAAAATCTTGTTGGGTAGGACCCCCCAGATTCCTCTGCTTTATAAAGGCAACATTTATCTCTCTCAACTATAGGCTTACTATTCTGCTGGACACTTCAGAACCTTTTCACAGTAAGGTACCCCAAATTATAGACCGCTGCTTAAATCTTGCAGAATTTGAAGGCAAATAATACGCACTGCTGTGTAATCCCCATGAAAAAAGTGTACAGGTCTGCTGACAATAACCATGGCCTAACCGCTCCTGCCGAAATCTCACTCCAAGCTTTACTGAAACGTTGGCAGCTCTGCCCTGGTAACAGCCATTTTTAGACACTCCTTCCTGAACTCTATTTTATCGTTTTTTTTTTGTTTTGTTTTGTTTTTTGTGTTGCTTCAACCAATGAGATTCAAATATTTGTCA
>KN475866.1:0-61793 GCA_000787095.1 Periophthalmodon schlosseri
GGGGGTTCTGTCACAGTTCTGCCTGTTGTTATAAAGGTGCACAGTGTAACTTTTCCTATCCTATTACTATGATGAGATTATAGTAATAGGATTGAGTCAGATAAATAAAATTATCATAACTAACCTTTTTGCAGTAATTGCAGGTGATGGCATTTTTTCTCCTCAGGCAACTCAGTCCTATTAAAAATAAGTTAAATGGTGTCCTCTTGTCACTGTGGGCAATGCAGCTAATTAAAATGACGGCTTTAAACAAGACAGACATTCACACAAATAACAGGAGATTCAAATAGGATTTAATAAGCATCTTACTGGGATTAAATTTGTACCTGAAGTGGTCAGATCTAGAATTTTTGCTCCTACCTCGCAATCATATAGAGTCTTTAAAAATGATCATAATCAACCAAGTTCATTGCTTCCTTGACATTTAACTGACTTTTCTTACAAATGTGCAACTAAGACTAAACTAATTGACTAACTACACAATGAATTTACCGGTCTCCAAAGACAACAGCAAATGTAACCAACTTTTATTGTATTGTAAATGGCTTTCTTATTCTTAATGGCTTATTGGCTGTCACTGATTATACAGGTACCGTGTACTGAGGAAACTCTTAGAATGAGTACATTTTGAGTACATAATTTTTCTTCTTGCCTGCAATCTACTGCCTCCATTATTGGCAAAGTCTGTGTAATGGACCAAACAGAAAGGCAGGGATAAAGGTGTACAAATAAGTTTTAAATTTAATAAAGTCAAAAAATTTTACCTAACAAAGATACTACACTAAAAGATAAACTAAAACTACTAATTTAGGCAAAGTAACAATAAGGCAACTATACAGAAAATAATAAGAGTGATTAATAAAATAACTTTAAGCAAACTAAATTAGCAAAAAATAAACTTAATAGTGTTCCCCCCTTAGTCTTGGTCCAGGTGGGCTCTGCCAGGTCCTTTTAAGGGCCTCCTTTCTTCCGGGTCTTTTGTCTGGCAACTCAAGAGAAACAAGTGTAAGTAAATTTAGACAGATATGAACTAAAATGTGTGACCAAATTAGAAAATGTATGTCTAAATAAAGGAATTACATTAAACTATGTGTATTTTAATGTAATGAATATGTGCAATGTGAAATGTAAAAGAAAGAAAAATACTGACACTATAGAGTGATGGCAGAGGTATCCACCATAGTCTGAAATATAGAAGAACTGTGTTGAAAATAGCATACAGGCCATAACATCTTCTCACGATTGCCAATGAATAAATAAGTTCATTTTTGGTTATAGTGTGAGGAGGCAATGATCCATTTTTGTTCCTCTTTTTCATTACACCCTTCCTCCCATTTTCACTTTAGTCTTCACAAGAGCAGAGTTCAGACTGATCCTCACTGCACTGGGGACCACAGAGCACTTAACACCTGAACAACACTTCTCTCACTGGGCAGTACTCAATGGAACACTCAGCCGTACACGCACTGGGAGACATAAGGTGAAGAACATTTGGAAGTTTTGAGGAAAAGTAATCAGCTGACTACTATAAATGTATCAGACAATTATTACATTTAGCCATTAATAGCAGTTCAACCATAATAGCTAGTCACAGTGGTTGATTGAGACCTGCCCTATACTAATAGGACCATGATGCTGTTACAGTAGCGTAGTAAGAAGACAAGAAGAATTTTGTAAATTATTGAATTTCCAAAATTTGTATTAAAAACAATAATTTTATTGAGCAATGACAGATGTTTCACTGTTACATTTTCTAAGTTTCTGTTGGTTAAATCAAGAAATCTGTGAAGCCCGGTAAGGCTCTACAAAAATAAACTGAAATTGTCCTACGAAGAGGAAGCCCAGTGAAAGACCAAGGACATGCTGGAGGGACTGTGTCTCTTGGCGGCCCTGGGAATGCCTCGTTCGAGCTGGAGGAAGTGTGTGTAGAAAAGGAAGTGTGGGCATCTCTGCTCAGACTGCTGCTTCCAGCCCTGGATGAAGCAGAAGAAAATAGATTTTTCATGGTCCATGAACCATGGATTCATGGTCCTTGCCTAGCCATATTAGGATTTAAGAATAAACTATTATTCATAACCAAAACATAGATACAGTATTATATGTAATTTTGTTTAGGTCTTTAAAAGAAAATATGGGTAAAAAGATTTACCTTCAGTGTCTCTAGACGCCAGAACTGTATGTACAGCTCTGGTCTGACACACCCCTTCACAATCCTGCTACAACAACATGAACAAGCTCAACAAAGGCGTTTCTAGCCTTTATCTTGTTCACTACACTTCCTCCTTCTTCATGCTAAATATTGACTTTGGTAACATTTGAATTGGAAATGAATTTCACATAACGGATCCCGAGACCGTCTGTGGGAAGCTCAGCATGAGTGGATCTCAGGGTAAATAGGTGGTGGGGGTTGCCAGAAAAGCCCATTTATGAAATTATAATTTGTGTCTGTAACACTGAACCCAATGCATAAGGATCTCTGGCTTGACTGGGTACAGTTGCAGCCTTAAAAGGTCAGAAATAACACATTTAATTGGAGGCATTATGTTAGTTAGAATATATTTCATACAATATCTCATGTCCACATTTAAATCAGAAAATATACTATAATATTTGATCATAGTTTATTAGGGACTGGACAAGATCTCGTGCCATGAGAGCTTACTTTATCATCCATCTTTACATTTGGCACGGGCACGAAAGGGTTATGCCTCGTTCCAGCTCTGGAGAGTTGTGTATCTTTGAGCAGCTGTAGCTAAAAGACCTCTTCATATATAGCTCACATATTCAGACAGAGAACACTTTAAACTTTGTTCCAGTTTTTTATTTCATAGTGATTGGACCAATATTGATGCAAATAACCAGTGCTAAACTTGGTAAAAAAAAAATACAGCAAAATAATATTATCAAATATACACGCACCATGCATGAGTGAAGGCAGCAGTGGGGGAGAGTGGGAGGAGCTGGAGCAACAGAGAGAACAGAGGAGCTGACCCAGGTTTGGTCTAATCATTGAAATAATCTAAATTAAGTGTAATATTGAGTATACTGTAATAATCAGTAGTGCTGCATGTGCTGCATGTGCTGCCTGCTGCAGAATTGATCTTAGCATTTAAATATTGACTAAAGTGTCAAAAAAATCAATAATCCTAATGTTTTCTGTTATATGAAAATCTTTATAAATACAGCGTTCAAATAAATAAATATTTACTGAGGTCTGTTTTAAAAAGCATAAGACGAAAATTATATAATGTAGTAATTTTCATAAGTTTAAATCAATACACATTCACAACACAATATATAAATTAAACAAATAATTAAAGCAATTTGACCAAAATTGTGGATTGATTGATTATTTCAGTATATAGTAAAATCTTGTCTCATTCTCATGAAACCTATCTTATGTCTCGTGAAAATTCTGTCTTGTCCCACCTCTATTGTTTATATATAAAATTACTCCGTAGGACCCCAGAGTGATTTAAATCCTAGATGACCAGTCAACACCGTCTCCTGCTTTCAGTGAAACTCTTCTTGAGTTAAAGTGGGTTTTGGTCAGAAAGGTTGTGAGGATCACTGAGTTCAAAGGTAAAATCCCAAGACTGCTGTTTGGCCGGAGATGAGACTTTTACATGTGTTAACTTACTACAGCCATCAATTAACACTATTTACTACTGTACTATGCATTCCCCTGCCCTGGTTTGGTCCTGGTTTAAGCACAGTCTAGTCCTAATGTAATCCTGGTTTAGTTCTGCTCTAGTCCAGGTTTAGTGCCGAATTAGTCCCAGTTTTAATGTGCAGTGTGAATGCACCGATAATATTGTGAACTACTAGTAAATATAAATAGCCTGATGAGTCAGTCCATCATGTAGTGCATCACTGTAAATGCACACAAGCAAACATGCTAAAAAGAAAAAAAAGTTTTAAAGTTAAACCATACACTAGAGGTAATGACGAGTATTATCACATGACACAGAAGGGTTAAAGGTGAGGTCACTGGGGTCTTGTAATTGGCCTGTCTACCGACCAACCATGTCTCATAGGATGGGTACCATTTATGGCATCTCACCCCTGACCTGTGTGTTATGGTCTCTAAAATAGTCCCTCGCTGCAAAGTCAGTGGTCAGCACAGGACCGGAAAGTGAACTTTGAACTCTGGGAAAGTGGTGGGACCCATGGGAACAGGGTACTAAAGAGTAAGCAGAGTGATGTGAATGATACTGCAGTATTGTATGATTCCTGTTACTGTGTGCATAAAGTTACCAGAAAACCAGCTAATATCAGGGAAATTAATCACTTGGAAATCTTTACTCAAGTAATTTATTTCATACATTTTAAAGAAAATGTATTTTGTAAGAAACTAGGTGGCAGGCAATTATCTAAATGACAACTTTAGGTCACTGTGTAGTAGTAGAGCAATAGTGCAAATGGTACTAATTAAGGGTAAGTAATACTGACCAAACTGAATGTCTGAACAATAATAATCAGATGATAATTTAGGATTTTTGATAAACTGTGCTTGTACATATCTTGATGGAGGTCTACTACTTTTTGGAAGATTACACTGCACATTTTTGTTCTTTTGTATCTTTGAGAAAGTTCTCTTGCTTTAGAGAAGATAACTCAATATTCCAATACTGTATAACTTCAACACAGCGTCAATATTCTGTTTCGTTTAGAAGATACATACATCACCTACCTCCAGTATTAATACTTGTAGGAGTAAAACAGGAGATGAAGTAATGTTGCTGTTTGATCATTTTGTCCTATTTGTTATTGCAGCTTAAACCCTAATAGTTCTGCTGTGTTGCAGAACTATTACCAGTATAGGAGCCTCAAGGACTCTCTGCAGAAATGTTACTACACAGGTTTGTGTCAGCACAGATCCAAGTGGAAAATAAGCTCAATGTACATGCGCTAACATACCAGCAAAGTACGCTTTTCCACACTTATGTAATACATTGGAAAGGGAGGTACTAGGGAATAGGGACAAGGCTGGCCTGCACAGCCAAATGTAAGCAGTGCATTGATAACGTTATCCAACATTTACTCTGGATAAGAATAAACATTTACTCTTTGAAATGTTCACCCTAAAGTAATGAATTCTGAAATCTCTGTCAAAGTAACATGAAAAGTAGGCTACTCATTCTAATTATGTAACACTGTCAAGAAACAAATGTCTCACTTGAAGGTTTCATAATTTGATAAATCTTAGTTCAGGCTCTCCCCCAGTTAATGCCAGTGAGTCTCCCAATCCATAATTATTATTTACGATATAAAATCATATACTGATGACTTTTAGTTTAAATGCATTTTCAAGTAGCTTTGCTGGACTGCCTTTGTTTTTCAGCCATCTTCACTCACTTTGTATTATTCATCATGCTCACTCAGTGTCTATTTATACCTTTTGTCTGCTTCTTACAGCTGTCCTCACTAATACAACTCTTTGGCTCTCTATGAGCTGTATATGCACATGAAAAGGGTCACCTATAATTTTCCGCTTTGCTAGTTTAGCTACAGGTACCACTGAGAATCACATACCTCCTACATATTGTGCATGATTGTTCATATAGGCACATGAGCATTTGGCAAGTAGGCAAAATCAAAGACATACTCACAGACTTTCACATCTGGTCATATGAATATTCTTGATAGCCTGAAAATACAAACCTTGCATGTTTTCCCCAAGGGGCTGCATCAAAGTGGTATTACTGCCACTGATTTTTCACATACTGCATTGGGGCATCTGCCACTTCTGCTGTGAATAGGAAAATGCTTTTAGAGCATGTTATTTCAGTCAGCCATGAAGTAGTTACATTATATGCTCCAGGATACATAGGTGACAGTGTCTGCTGGGGACTGCAAGCCACAGCTGTTCAATTTAATAAGATGCATAGTAGGGACCACCAAGCACAAAAGATACTTTAGATTTTAATATGTTGGCTCAAATAGGAAGTCTGAATTCTTCCAATGATAAATCGTATCTTCACATACTTCTCATGTCTTGGATCAATGTGTAAAGCACTTTGTAACCATGTTAAATCCCAAGTAAAGATGTTTTGAGAATGAGAATTAGTATACAGCAGAGTAGGCCTACAGGGATTGGCGATGCCCATAAGCATAATGTACACACATTTTCAATCCTGCAGTTTCCAGACAATACAATTTCTTACCTCGCTAGACTATGAACCAAGAAACCTTCACACCTGACACGTGCTTTCAACATAGATCGATGGGGCAGGCTGTTTTTTTTACGAGTTGCTTCATTGGCACGCTACACTGCCATCTTGTGGTAGAATTCAGTAAACGCAGCAAGGTGGAGAACGACTTTTCTGCAATTATGTGTGTTCTAAAACATTGATGGCAGCATGCTTTAAATTGCACAGAAGGGATTCTTTATACGAAACTAAGTACAACTAAAAATACTTGATACTTTCCCAAAGGGCAAAAATAAGACATTTTTGATAGTACTGAAAGCAATGATTTATTAGATGCAGGTTGTAAAACTTGTGTTCCATTTGTGCATTTCAATTTCTTTGGATCCTAAAATACAAAAACAGACATTTGAACATGTTGAAGAGTGGCTCATCTTGTTTTTAGTTTTTTACAGGAAGATAACTTAAGTAGCCATGTTGGTCAAATATAAGGGGATCGAAGTGCTGCCTGTAGAAACTCAAGGCTGATGGTTCACTGGGTGATGCCAATGACTCCACAGGCCAAACGTCCTCCAGCATTGCCAGTTTTTAAACTTTCCTCATTGCCTCCTTTTCCAAGATCATCAGTCCCTTCATGTATCTAAGCAAAGAGAAATGCATGGGGTTTAGAATAAGCTCCAAAAGGGATAAAAAGACAGAGTTAACCATGCCATGTCTAACAACCAAAACTATCATTTTAGATTGTGATCGAGTTTCATTCCAATACATTTTGTCTGGTCTCCCTTTTCAAAACACGTTTCCACCTTAATCCTAATCATTTATTAGCCTCATTTGAATTGGACACCTTGCTGCACATTTAAGTGGGCCTGTTTACATTGAACTTGCTTTTTTTTGTAACTTGTTTGTCATACCAATTTACAAATTTGAATTCTTCACCACTGAAGACCAAGGCTAAGAAGAGGGGTCCAAAAAGTATAATGCCCAATAAAGGTCCTTTTTGTGTTTTATAAAAATAATATTGCCCTTACCAATTATTGACCCCCATCAGGGCTCTACAAAATGGGTACAAGCAGAAATTATATGTTTGAAATGTCAATATGGAAAAAGCCGCCGAATACTCGTAGGGCTGTGTCTGCTGGCGGACAAGTGCTTTATCTGAGCAAGTACTGTCCTGGTGACATGCGCCTGGCTCAAGTCCAGTACTTTTGGATCTTGGTCAGTTCGTCATTGCAAATGATGTTTGTTCTCAATTGACTTACTGGGTAAAATACTGAATTAAAAAATATATATTTAAATTTAAAAATAGTGCTGTGTGTGAGAAGACGTAAGGAAGACTAAATGGGAAGGATGAAGCGGGGACTCCGCAATGGGACAATGTTTTTTTTTTACACTTGTCTGTCCATCCATGTAGGAAATATGTAAAGGAAAAATAAAATATTCTCACCACCATAGTTCTTCCGATGATGGAGTTGGGACCAACGAGAGAGATAACCTGATCCGTGATCTCGATCTTAGCAACGTTATCAGCCCCTGCAGTCACATTGCCAAGGTCTCCTACATGCCTGTTGGTGGAAATGCAACCAGAAATGTTTAACATTAGACATCCAAACCTTGACAGAATAGCACTAGTGTTTAGATTTTAATTATCTAAACTGTTAATTCATTCAGCTTAAATTTCCTATTGCTGCCTCCCCCATATTTCTGTTTCTGCCAAAAAAGTTCTGTAAACTATAAAAAAAATATACTATACACAGTCAGCCAACTCATGACAAGAGTTAAAAGGCCAAGCATGTTATTCACTTACACTTTGTTGTCAGACTCAATTCTGATACCTTTTGGTCTTTTATACAATAGAATACAAGTTAATAATTACTTAATAACAGTACAATGTGGTTCAACTTTGTCCTATTCTAAGTATTGTTGTCCTATTATCTATACTTGATCAAATAAGTAGTTTCTATACATAGTTTCCAAGGTATCTTTTTTTTAATAACCCCATTACTCACTGACAAAAAGCTACAAATCAGGACTAGCTGCACCAAGTACTGGTTCAAATGAAATTCCAGCCCGGCTCTGAACTGTTCTTTGAAGACGGCGGCGGCGGAAGGTTTATTTTTCCTAAATGTTTACTACCTTTCCTCATCAGTGGGGCCAGCATGATTCTTATTGTGGGGGTTGAAGTGAGGACCAGCACTAATGCATCCTGGGAAATGAAGTGCACATGTGATTAGTGGTTTGGCCAAACTGAGAAATAGGATACTGAACAGATACTCACCGTTTGTGTTGTCTCCAAAAGCATGGACATGGAAGCCGTGTTTACCAGGAGCAAGACCTCTGATTTCTCCAGTGATTTTGACAGGAGCAGATTCACCCTGCCAGAGAAACATAACACATTAAGCAGCAGTGGGCAGAATACAAAAGACCTATCAAAACCATGTGTTGGAAATTCAAATCCTTCTCAAAGCAGTAAAAGGAGAGGGTTTGTGTTGGGAATATGCCACTCAAATAGCAAAGCAAGCTGATAAAATGGACTTAAAATAAAAGCCAATAATCCTTTTTTGGGTCAAACTATGAATAATACTGTATAGTTGTTGATGGCGTTATATTTCTGGAGGTTATGAATGAAACAATGGATCCAATAACTTGCCTATAAGAAAACAAAATGAACTGTTACAAGCGTGACTCAGCAAAATTTATGCCAAAGATAAGCCACATTTTACAAGTTCCACATCTCTATGAGCGCTTACTATATAACGTTAATTCACCAGAACCGTGGTTAATATTGAGATAGCATTAAAACCTGAAATGAATCCATGTAAAAAGGATCAACTGCACGCCCACAATTATGCAACAGTCGTTTCTAAACATTAATTAATCCATCCATGCCGACAGGCCGCAAATGTCTAAAGGTCGAAACTCAGTTTCCTGTGTAGCAACATGCCAAATAACCAACGCAACGCCTATGATTGAAACCTAAGCAAAGCATTATCAGCTGCACTGAAGCATAGAAATCTATGGCACTCAAGTATGCATATTAACGGTTATATTTATCTCAAAATGTAAACTAACTTAAGGTATAGGCTAACCATTGCCAATGTACCAACTAACAGAGTACTGCACAGATGAGAACGTGTCTTGTTTTTCTGAATGATGCTGTTAGCTAACCTAGCTTGCACGCTTCAAGCAAATGGTTAGGTCACATAAACCGCATTGATCGCTCTATATTTTGTGCAAAGCGGAGTGGCCTCACCTCCTGTGCAAAATGAACAGTCCCGGTGGTCTCTCCGGCTCCTTTCAAGACACAAACCGCTTTCAGCACCATCTCCGATATGTATCTTTACTTCAGACGTCAAAACTGCACAAAAGTGCTTAACGAGACAGTCAAGTTATCTAAGCGCTCGGGGGCGGGACTTAAGCACGCTCAGCCAATCAGAGTAAAGGATAATTACAATACTGCGGTCTGATTGGATCCTAAGTTGTGACGCAGGAGATTCTGCTGGTCAACTTTCTGGCACTGTTTTCTGCGTTTCTGCCCCCAATCAGACAAACAACGTAATATATATTTGACACACCATACAAAGTAAGGGTGTGAGTTCAGTTTATTCATTTATTTACTTTTTAGCAAAATGTTATCAGTTGCCCTTCCGATCACAACTAGTCTGGAGTAGGGAGTGTGGGTAAGAGTCTTGCCAAGGACACAGCAGCAGCAGTTTACATACTTGAATAGAAACTATTACCAGTATTACTATTATTATTTCAATTTTTGTGAATTCAATTGACCTAAAACCAAATTGGCACAAAAATGGTTAAAACAAGTTGGTATAAAAATAGTTTATTACAAACTGGTTTCTATGGCTGAAACAAAATAGACTGAAAGCCCATGTCTTGTATTTTAACAAATAAATGTTTTAACCAAACTGGGGCATGTATCTTCTTGTGTTCAAGTCAAATTAAATTGACTTAAAATGTGTTACAGGAAATGTTACAACCTGAAATTATCAGTGACAGAAGCTTATGTACAGCAGCACTTCTCAACACCCTTTTTATGATTTTATTGTCTCCTCAGGTACGTTTTTAAAGTGGGAAGAGATTTACCACAGACACCAAAAACAAATATATGTCTTAATTATGTAGAGAAAACAAGTCTATTCAAGGTTGATGTTAAATTTTAGCTACAGGGTTAAACTGAGTATGTTTCTGAATGGCATTCAACATAATACTGGGATGCAAATTAAAACCAACAGCCTCCATGTCAAAGAGAAAGGTCCTACCTTTAAATTTAGACAGAGCTGGCCAAAGCCATCAGAATCAAGATATACTTAAAATAAAAAGAACAATCAAAAGGTTTAATTTTGACTTGACTGGTTTTCACTACTTTGGACATCCATAAACATTTAAAAACCAAAACAGTAAATCAAATCTTTTCTTTTTATGCAGTGATTCTGTCTAGGTTATAGCTCTATTATATAAAAGCTATATATATGTGTGTGTTTGGAACGATCTGCTGCTGCAAACAAATATCAATGAGGCAAGAATTTTGTCATTTTGATTGCATTCATTTCTACCAATAATTGCCCTTTATTTGTCAATGTCAAAGTATACTTAAGTTATACAAATGGGCATGGATGCATTAAGTTTTACAAAATGATCAAAGGAGTATTAACATTAAACAAAGACCATATTTGAAAATATCAGACTTTTTGGTGAGTGTTAATATGGACATGCCATAATTAAGGAAAGATGTACATAATAGATTTTCTTTCTTTGATAGCAAGGATTAGATCTACATTCAAAGCCAATTTAAAAAATTATCATTTTGTAGATTATCCCCTTTGAAGCTCAACCACCATTCAAATTTGTTTTTTGAATACCAAAAGGTGCAAATGTGGTAAAAGTATTTCTTGTAGTAAACCTTGGTAAATATAAAAAAACAATACTAATTTAAAACACCCTAAATGTGAATTAGTCACACTGGCACTCACATTTATTCTTGTATATACATAAAAGAATTCTACATCTGACATCTAATAATCAAAACTGATGTTCATGGAGTTTTAAAAACAAACTTGATAGTTGTTAGTTTGATACTGAAACTTGATAAAAACTGAAAAGGATGTTTCCATAACTTGTTTGAAACGTCTGTAAAGGATTTTAAGAAGTCGTTTCCTGTTTTTCCTCAGAGGTGTTACTCTTATTTGATGGTTCAGTCTTAGAGTCATCACCTTTAGAGGCTAAAGGTTCAGAGTTTGTTTTCCTATGAGAACGATCAGAACTTGTCTCTCTGTCAGTGGTCCGTGACCGGTCTGAGTTTTCTAACTCATTCAGCCGATCATCATTGTCCCATCGTGTAGACCTCTCCCGGCGCTCAGAGCGCCTTGGCCTGTCACCCTCTCTGTTCTCACCTGACCTCCCACGGTCTCCCTCTCTACTGTCTCTACTGTCTCTGCTGTCTCTGCTGCTTCTGCTGCCCCTCTCCCCTCTGCCCCTCCGCTCCCCAGTGTCCCGCCGCTCCCCCGTGTCCCGCCCACGGTCTCGATCTGGACTACTCCGTCTCTCTCTCCAGTCCCGCCGGTCTCTATCTCTCTCTCTGTCACGATCTTGATCTCGTCCGCGGTCCCGTTCCCATCCTCCGCGTGGATTCCCATCGTCCTGCCATCCTGAGGGTCTGTCTCTCCCGTCTATCCTGCCCCCCTCTCCAAAACGTCTTCCTCCCCCAAAACCTCGGTCTCTTTCTCTGTCTCGATCCCAGTCCCTCTCAGAGTCACGGTCCCTGAAACCAGCCCTCTCCCCTCTAAACTGGCGTCCATCCATTTCCTCAGGACTCTCCATGCCTCGGTGGGGCTCACCCCGAGGACCTCCTCCTGACCTGTTGAATGATGGCGGACCTTGGGGTGGTCCTTGGGGTGGTCCTTGGGGTGGTCCTTGGGGTGGTCCATGGCCCTGTGGAGGAAAAGGACCCCTTGCATTGTGTGGCGGGAAGCCTGGGGAATTGTCTGGATGCATTTGAGGGTGTGGCGTTCGATCCATGGTAGAAGCGCCAGAGTGAGGCGGGCGAGGGCCTTGTGACGGAGGAAAACGCTGCATATTTGGTGAAAGACCTGGGGGGCGCTGGAGTGGGATTAGGCCAGGCCTAGCGCCAAGCAGCCCACCACTAGGATGAAGGTTTCCAGTCAGACCTGGTCTTGGACCACCAGGCAAACTACCAAGGAGACCGCCACTAGGAGGACCAACATGTTGACCCTCAAGGGAAGGGCCTCCAGGGGGACCTCCAGGTGGAGCTCCTCTTGGACCAGTGGCTGGACCAAGCAGTCCACCACCAGGGGGGGCACCATGTAGACCACCAGGTGCAGCACCAGGGTGACTCTCAATGGGTGGACCTGCAGGCAGACCACCATGGAAACCTCCAAGTAGGCTGCTGGTTGGAGCTCCTCTTGGACCAGTGAGTGAGCTGAGAAGTCCGGCACTGGGTGCACCACCATGTAAAGCACTATGTATACCATCACTGGGAGGACCTCCGGGTGGACCACTGTGGAGTCCTCCAGGTGGCAAAGTACTGGGTAGACCTGGTCTTGGACCATTATGTGGAGGACCAAATGGGCTGCCAGGAGGACCAACATGTTGAACCTCAAAGGGAGAAGCACCAGGTAGACCTCCGAGAGGACCAATGGGAGGACCTCCTCTGGGGCCCCCAGGCAGACCTCCGGACAGACCTACAGGAGCTCCACCAGGAAAGGGCCCAAGGGGAACTCCAATGGGGCCTCGAGGAGGCCCCCCATGCAGGCCTACAGGAAGTGCACCCAGCAGCCCAGCATTGGGAGCACCAGGAGGACCACCAGGTATCCCTCCGGGAGGACCACCATGGAGACCAGCAGGAGGACCCCTGGGGATACCAGTAGGAGGACCTGTAGCTGGATGGCCAATAACTAGATTACCTAGTGGGATAAAGAGAAGTGTTTATTAGCAATATTTAAACAAAACAATACTAATAAAAATGTCTAACACCCAAATAAAAACAGACTGACCCATGGGTCCAATGTGGTGGTTAAAAATGATCGGCCCATCCTGGATGTCTTCATTTTGTCTGTTACCTAGACCAGCTGGGTCCACTGGTGGATCCTCTGGTTTTGAAGGTGGTGGGCCCAAAGGCATGCCACCAGAGGGTAGAAACCCTACCAAGAACATACAATTTCGAAATGATAGTAGAGACTCAGCTTGAGAGAAATTAAATTCCCATCTGGAGAGGAAATGTACCTGGAGGCATATGCAATGGATTGAATCCTGGTCGGAGGAAAGGCGGAGGGACGCCTGCGGGAAATGAAGGCAGAGGAACACCCATAGGTCCCGGGAACACAGGTGGCTGAACCGGACCAACCGCAACCACAGCAGGCTGAGACGGGGCAATCTGAGAGCAATTCAGGTAAAAGTAAGTGACACAGGTAGATGAATTGGTAACTGATAAATGAATTGTTTGTTGTTACTTTAACAACCTATTATAATTTAGGAAAATACAAAAAAGCTCCTATAATGTATTTTTGCTTTTTCTAACAACTAATGTATTGTTGGGCTTTATGAAGTATCATCTAGAAAAACTGTAAACTAATACCTGAACAGGGGGGACAGAGTGAACAGCAGGAGTGAGCACCGGGACCACTTGTATTTCTTCTGGCTGAGACTCTGTGCGACCATTATGTGTAATTTCTTCAGAGCTTTCAAGGGTTTTCCTTGTTGTACTCCACTCTATAAATCAAATTCAAACATCTCATAACACAGCAATGGCCTTTTTATTTAATATTTATAATACAATATATAATGCAAACTGCAAATGTAAAAAGTCAAATGTTTTACCTGGCGCTAAAGAGTCTATATCCAGGATTCCCCCATCTTTGAGTTCGTCAAGGTCTTCCTCTTTAATCTTTGACCACGGTATGTACGTGACCCCATGATCCACATCCCAGTACTGTTTAAAATCTGATTTAATGCCTTTGTTCAATGCCCAAGCAATCTGGTAAGACAACAAAAAAAGAATTGATCATATATATTTTTTGCAAATTAAATACTAATTGTGTATGTTATTGTGATGTTCTTTGGGTGTTTATAAAAGTGCCATACAAATTGAGGGTATTATTAGTTACTCTCACCTTGATGGTTTTCTGGTTTACTTTATAATTCCCTCTGCTGAGCTTTTGTAGGGCCCTGAATGCATCTTGTCTATGCACCATGACAATATATGCACAACCACGTGGGGGGATCATCTAAACACAAGAAAATACACATAATTAACATAAAGCTAAGCAATATCTAATGAAATAGCAAACATTGTTTTAACCTACATTGGTTGACTCAATCTGTCCAAACTCTTCCAATAAACATTCCACATCTTGTTGCTGTGTCCTCTTATCCAGCTGACCAACCCAAAGTGTTGTAGTGCAAACTGAGGAAAGATTAAACATGTTGGCACAGTTTAATAAATGACATAAAAGACAAAACTAATTAAATCAGTTTTTATTAGAGCCTCACTGCTCAGTGTGTGACTCTTCAGTGGGGGTAGCCCTTTCTGCCTGCGCTCCCTGTCCCGCTCTCTCTCCTTGCGCTCCTGGGAACGAGCTCGAGGCGAATGATGGCGCCTCTCTCTGGACCGAGACCTCCGATGTCGGGATCTGCGGGAGCGGGAATTTGACCGTGATCTCCTCCGCTTTGGTGACCTGGAGATAAAGAAGCTTACAGTCTATTCAAAATAATGATAGAAAACATTATATATTAAGACGTCTTACCTGGAGCTGGAGTGTGACCTTCGACTGTGTTTTCCATCCTTCATTGAGGACTCGTTGAGAACTGTTGTATCCATCAATAAATCCTAATGAATTATATGATAATTACCTAATGCCTTTATTTTTGAATGTGCCATTTTTTTTGGAGTTTATCCACATCTCTACCTGTTGCTGTGGGGCTACACTGTGAAGAGGATATACCCCCTGGAAGCCTGTAGGCCCCGACGCACCTAGAGGGGGTTGTCCCATCTGAGGATGTCCTGGAGGAGGGATCATACCCCCTAAAGGAAACACTTGACCAAAGGCTTGAGGCTGACCATTAAGGGGCAGTGAACCCTGCGAGAACAAATCTCATGTTCACATTATGGATAAAAACTAATCGGTTCAGTCAGAGAAATTAACAGTCAGATGTTTCTACCTGTTGCGAGAGATCTTGCGACATATTTGTCATTTGTGGTTTAAAGTGCTCTGTGTGCTGTGGGAAGGCTGGGGTTGGCTGCATACTGCTTTGGCAAAGACATACATATTATTAATGGGCTTACCCAGCAAGTCTATTGAAGTGTATTTATTTGAATTAAGTATTAAGTAAACCTTACATTGAAGGTTGTGATGACGATTCATCCTTTTTTGTTTCTTCACCAGCATCTGGTTCATCATCATAATCAAAGCGGTCCAGCAAGGTCTACAACACATAAAGAATCCCTACACTTTATTGTTGCATCAATAAAAATCAAATACAGTATAACATATCAAAATGAATAAAGTTAAACTGCGTGATTTGTATAAATGAGTCAAACCTTAGCAAATGCTGTTGACTGTTGTGCTGGTTGAGAGGGCAGTGGGGGTTGTAGAGGGACAGGTCCAAGGCTCATGGTGATGCTCTGGCCCTGGGGTTGTGTTGGCTGCGCATTGGCCTCTGGTTTGAGAGGTTTTTGTTGAAAATTCTGGAGCATCTGCTGAAGCTAAAATGGAACATATCTGTTAACAATTGTAAGTACAGTTGGTATCTACTGTTGTTTTAATGTTTGTTAATAAACGTAGAGTACGGCGTGAGAGACCCACTCACTTGCTGCCCCTGTGTGGTCTGGAAAAGCTGAGCCACTGCAGCGAAGGCATCAGAGGTTTGGAGCTGAGCACCTGTCGTCAGGGTGGAGTTTGGCGTCTCTTCTTCAGGAGGAGGTTCTTTGGGTGATGGTGGAGAATAAGCTAAAACACAACAATTGCAAAAAAACATCACATGCGTGTTCAAAATGTAAAATTCCTCCTTTAAAAGTGAACAAACCCACCTGATTCATCTGCCTCTGGGAAAGGAACAGCAGCAGCACTGGTGTTTGCTGCTGCCATGTCCAAGAGAGGCTGAATGATCTCAATTTTGAACACACCATTTTTCTGCCACAGGTTTAACACACGCACTATTTTACTCTACAAAGACAAATAACAGGAATGAGATTATATTATTATAGATATCACGTTTCCCAACTGCATTACTTACCCTGTCTTCTACTGGGCAAAGGCAGAGGTTTTCAAAAGTTCCTGTGATATTTTTGGTAAATCTAGGCCCAAAGACATCCTTATCTGGTCCAAATTGGTGTCTGGACTGTCGAACAATAGAATCCACCACATACAGGCCAGCAACTTTGTACTCAGGCTTACACTGGAAAGATTTAACAAATAAAAATCAATATAGAGCTTTGTACTTTTAAAAAATATGATCTTGGAATTATTCTGACCTTTTTGATGAACTTTTCCACAATTTGGACCACATGTTTGTACAGCTGAAAACAGACAGGGTTTATGAATAGTTCTCTAAGAAAGCACTGATATAATGTAGAAATAATTTGATTACAAAGCAAATTGCAAATAGGTCTTACTTTCATAGCTTTGATGGCTGATTTCGTGATTGATATCATCTTAGCTCGTGAAATTGGGGGCTTGGAGTCCATCAACGAGAATAACTACATAGTAACAAAAGCAAGTATAATGAATCAAAATCAAAAAGATGTTGAGATGTTCATGACAGAATTACAGCTACTGAACAGATCTTCAACAAAAATGGTTTGAACTGGATGCATTTTGTGCAAAAATATGTATAGCAAACTGAGGGGTTACACTGGGGATGACTGAGGAATTACACAGACAAAAACATGGATGTTTTATCGTTCCATTTTCATACAGATACAATATTTAATTTCACGTTTGGGTAGTTCTAATAAAAAATACATGCTTTGGTCATTGATCATAGGGGTAACTTCACAAATTGTTTTCAGGTGCCAAATGACATTAATGACAGTTTTTAGACGTTCCTTTCCTTGGAAGTATTAATGAAAACCTTTTGCAGAGGGTCGTTATAAAGTACAGGATACTATTCTTCTGAAAGTCCTTTCAAAGAACAGGTTTTGCATTGGCACTGTGGCAGGTGTGTTATGATTCGAACCCTAAACATTCTGCAAAGTAAAGCTATAACCAAACAACAACAATAATACATCAGTAATAAAGTAATCAGTAACAAAAATGTTCTACATAATTCGTGACACACTGACTTGAAGGAAGGCGATGTTGTTAGAGGAAAATAAATGATTTTAGTAATAAATGTGCCTCTAGTTGAGCTGCCTGTAGCCTCGTTTTCAGCACCAAGGAGAAGGAACAATTCCACAACACTAGTCAGGTACTTGCACTAAAATTGAATGGCAGATGTTAGCTTTAGCTTGAATGACTATCCTGCATAAAGACGCTAGTAGAAAGCACATACTGCACAAAACATATATTAGATCGCATTATATGCTGTACAATGGTCATCAGGGTCGCTGACCACTGCTGTGTCCTGCTCGGCCTGGTGGTGCTAGCCCCAGTGAAACAGCCCTGCAGCCTGCACAGCAGACCTGGGTTTGTTGTGTCTTTTCTGGGCCGATAGCAGCACTTACCTCGTGGTTAAAAGCATTGACCGCGTCCATGATGTCTCGAAGCCCGTTACCGTTCCCCCAAAGCCCAAACCCCACAATAAAGCGCTGTTTATTGACAGAAAGCTCTGCTCAACATGTCCGCCCCCGTGCAGCTAACTACAACTAGCCTAGCATTGGTACTCGGCGGCACAGCAAAGCATGATGGGATTGAACCATGTTGTTCTTCATTTTGGCCAGTAGGTGGCGAACTAGTGCTATGAATTTTGAGTCAATGTAACGATCATGATACTAACCATGATAACGTCCCTTTGTTGCAAGAGTGTCTGTCTGAATACTGATTGAATTAAGACAGTTAATTAATTCCGAGGAGCAATAGAAATATGTTATGCCATCTGTTGTTTGCGTGAAAGCTACTAAGGAGGTTTACATTTATGGTAATGGTTTACCAAATAAATAAAATAAATAAATAAATAAAATAAAAAAATAAACACAAATCGATAGAATCGGCCCACATTTAACCACAATATGGTATTTATTTATTTATTTATTTATTTATTTATTTCACATATACTACACAGTTGTTCAAGGATGACCATGTGTTACCAAGTTACTTATGTTTAAAACAATTCTAGAGATAATTAATTAATAGCATAAACACTTGTTTTATAGGCTAGTTGAACCGTTCATCTAAAGTACATCACTATACTGCCACTAGATGGCAGTATAGTGGCATACTTTTGTCATTGAGAATGGCTTAGTGAAATGCCTAGGCTGCATGGTCTATCAGGCACTTGTACAATCCCCTGGGACTCTCCAGGAAAATATGCATGTTGAACAAAACCTACACCCAGCAGCAGTGTGCAACAATGCGCATATCTTAAATAAGACAAAAATGACACTATGTTATTATATTATATGTTAGTCCACACAAAGCATGGTCTGTTTACAAGTGCCCTATTAATAATTAACTCACAGGGGTATGGTCATGCTATGCTTTTAAAGAAACCATAATGCCCTGCCCTAGAGAGCTTTCACATCATATAAAGATGAATTATGTCCCAGGTCGTGCCCCTCCCTTCAGGTGTACGGTCGCTTTAGATTAATGAGCGGCTTAATAATTAGGCCATGAACACTCAATGGGCAAAGGGTGTAAATGCTCCTTTGTCTGCTGCTAGTGAATTTGAGAACAACTTGGAAATGTTGGCAGCACTCCAAGTCCAATCGCAGCACTGATAGAGCAGAAATAGGCTGTATAAATTGGTGTGGGATATGGTTGAATGAAGCTGACAACACCGGAGCTGAGGTGAATTTCAATGTAGAAAAGCAATTAACTGTTGTGTGAGAACAATTTGTGCCCATTACGCATTGCCTTACGCACGCTCACCTAAATCAGATACTGGGTCTTTGAATATTTTACCGGCATAGACAGACTTAATGTTCTGACAGATGAAGTACATACATTCTTTGTTCAGCCAACATGTACAAAGTGTACAATATGAGCAAAACACCGGGTGGAGTGGTCTCCTCCCCATGCGCTCTGATTGGTCGAAATAACTCCCCTTTCTGGAGAACGTGTATGGAGCCGTGTTGTTTTTCACCCCAACCTTTTCACCAAGACACGCCCCCTCAGATGGCCGGGAAAGTCACTTCAAACTGAGAAACACGCTGCTAGAGCTCAGAACAACCTGGAGTTGTCCACGTATGAAGAGGTGACGCGCAGTGTAGTTAGTTTAGATTATCGCAGTAGCTTGCGTCAGGTAATAACTTTCTATGAGTGACTGTGACATATTTTCTGTCAATTACAAAGTTAAGCTCATAACTAAGCTCTGGGAACTGCTGAGTTGGACACTTTGGGTGAACAGGTGGCGCGCTCCGGTTCTGCTAATTTGTTAATAAGGACGAGACGCACAGACAGCGGACTTAAGGCACTTTACCGGACACAAACTAAGCATTTAGCGGTGAGAGAGGGAAAGGAGAGTCGTCTTTTCCCCTGACTAAACAGGATCATTTAACGGGGAATTGAGATGCCAGTAGCGGACAACGACATGGTGGTGGACAGTGCCCATGGGGCAGAGGGAGAAGACATCCCGATCTCGCTATGCAGTCCAGCAGCGGACATCCTCAAGAACTTTTACCACACGAAACGCGTCGGGAACTATCTTATTGGAAGGAAGCTTGGGGAAGGATCGTTCGCCAAAGTTAGAGAAGGTCTACATGCCTTAACTGGGGAGAAGGTGAGTTTTTGTTTGTTTGTTTTTTTAATTTACAACAACATAAATGTGTAATATATTTATAATTACGCAATAATCAGTCCATTTTATGGATCACATGGCATACAAAAAGGTGGTTGGATGTTTTTTTTTTTGTTGTTTTTTTTACTAAGAACTTGATATCAGACAAAGCAGTAAACAATAAACAGTTGCAGCCCTATGTATTTTCATTTGACATCACTTATAACGGCTTATTTACTAATTCGATTCGATGTTTTATTAAATGCATTTTCCCAGTATGTATTATTATTTTTTGGCTAATCATTATTATGATCAGATTATCACACAGAATCTCCACAATAATCAATTTTTAATTGAAAAGTGGTTTTGTAAGTTAAACAGGTATTGCCACATAACAGCAATCAGCTTACACAACGATAGGGAGATTTCGCGATATGATCTAATTGCAGATATCACTTAGTAAAAAATGGTGCATGTATTCGCTTGCATTTACTGTCTGTCTGTATGTCCAGAGGTGGCTGTTACTGAGCATGCTTTGTTTGCTGGTGGTAGTGAGCTCACACAACAAGGGTGAGCTCACCACTCACAGTGACAGAAGAGGAGGAACAGCTCAGCCAATAGGAGTGCACCGCTGCTACTTACATATGAAATGTTTTGTTTGATAAATGGCCCCAGCGTCTCATTATAATTCTCCCAGTACAGGCTTTGAAGTGGACTGCCATTGGCCACTGGTTGCCTTTGTCTCCTCGATACACCATTTTAGCTAGAGGGCTTTATTTCAATATAAAAAAATGGCAAATCTAGCCTTTTACACTCCACACTCATCCTTCCCTACATGAACAAACCAAGATCATTGCATTTTAGTAAAATACATATTTGCATTTAGCGTGTAAATAATTGTCAAAATGTCAAAGCCAATAACAAACACAAGCCTTCTATCATTCTGTTCTTTTCATTCTATCATTCAATCCTTGTATTATTTGGTGAGGATGATGCAAACCTACTGCAATCCACGCATTGTTGACGCTCTGTCTCTCTTTCATTGAGATGCAAGGGTCCAACAGGCAGTGCAAAAGAGAGAGAGGGAGAGCATGCGGGGCTGGGGGCATAGAGTTTATTTAAGCAGGGTATTCAAAGGGCATGCATTCAAGAGTCTTTTTCAGCATGCCTTGAAAGAAAGTGATGTTGGAGAATGTAGGAGGCATAAAGTGAGGGGAGGTGAGATGTTTTGGTGGATGGGGACTTGTAAGGTCATACGTGTTTTTCATGTCTGTAACCCACTTTCACCCTCTGTCCCGCGCCCCTGGCCCCCCCTCTCCTGTCTGAGGGGTGCCTGGTAAACAACCGCCTTTGGCCATCATAGGACACCCCTCCCCCTGGTATAGGAAAGCCTACAGTAAATACAGTGAGCTCCACCCCCTTAACCATAGATACAACTGGAACCCCCTTTCTCATTCACTCTGCTCGGGATAAACACAAGCCACCTATTATTGCATTGTGATGGCTCAGTGCACACTTACACACAACAGGATTAATTAGCTGTAAAAAAGGTTTCAGTCTTGGAGCGATTATAGCGGATGAAAGGGGGCAAATACAATAAAAAGGCTGAAGGACAGAAGAAAGATAAAACATCTACGACAAGTGGCCAGGCCCATTTCATTAATGGATATGGTTATTAGTGCCATTGGTCGTGCCTTTCTATGTCCCACGGTTTCTCCTTGTGGATGATTTGTTGTGCATGGCAGCCATGCTCTTGAACTCGGTCTAGACTTGGATACAAGGAGACAGGAATGAAAAAAGGTAGATGGAGATGTTAGTGAATGTAATTAGCAAGAGACAGATGATAAGGCTTTGTCATTGAGGGGATGGGCATGTTGACTGTTATAAGAAGAAGATGGGGTCAGTAATAAAACATCCTAGGGCCCTCAGTTATAGTTCCACATTTGCCACTTTGTGTGTTTAGCTGTAGCCTTGAAGCAAATGGCAGAATGTTGACTCTCCATATGGCTCTTTTCAACTGTTAGGATGGCATTGGGGTAGCATTTGCCTCTGCCCTTTTGTAATGGCTCAGTAACCCTCAAGTTACACATGGGGTCTCTTCACAGCCACACCTCCCCCTAAACAGCCACAGGGACTTGTAGCACAAGAGCTGCCCTAGATTGACAGCAGCTGCAAGGGAGAGGTTGGTGTCGAATTATATATCCAGCTATGAAGACAGCCAGCACCTGTTAAACAACACTAAAATGTACACTTGGAACTTCACCATTCATTGATACTAGATATAAATCATATATATAAATCAATACTTTACTAACTGGGGATGGACAGTATAAAGCATCTATAATATTGGTGAACACAACGTCTGTCTTGTATTGAAAGAAACTAAAAATGTGTCTTTATGTGAAATAGTTTTCTTATCAGAGGTTTGAAAGTTGAAAGTTTACAAGCAAATGCAAGGAATGTGAGAAATATGTTTAACCTAAGTTTCCAGTCCTGGTTTAGAAATTTAGATTTTGACAGTTTTGCAAACAATGTTAATCTTATATTTGGAAATACTTTATTTATTGGTTGAGTGCAGGTGGCAGTTAAGGTGATTGACAAGAGGAAGGCCAAAAAGGACTCCTATGTGACCAAGAATCTCCGCAGAGAAGGGCACATCCAACAAATGATCCGGCATCCCAACATCACACAACTGTTGGACATCTTGGAGACTGAAAATAGCTACTACTTGGTCATGGAACTATGTCCCGGCGGCAATCTCATGAATCGCATCTATGACAAGAAGCGTCTGGAGGAGAGGGAGACCCAGAAATACATCCGACAGTTGGTGCTAGCAGTGGAGCACCTGCACAGAGCTGGAGTGGTGCATAGGTGAGGTTAAAAGCAGTTAAACTAGTTTTGAAAAGTTTGCATATGAAAAGTAGCAGACATCAGTTGGGAGGTATTGTGAAGCAGACTTTGGCACATTGCCATCCACAGCCCACAACATTTTATGGGTTAAAGCTTTAAGATGTGAGTCAGACATGATCCTCTTTCTCAGAGTATGGGTTAAGTCCTTATTGTACACATTACAGTTAATCCAGATATGAGCAGATTGTCTGTTTGATAATTAATATGATGCAACAGCAGTTGTGACATGCATGTATTTCTCTTCATACAGTTATCCACTACATACAGATTTTAAAACATCTAAACCCAAATGGTCTTACTGCACTTTGGGAACATGACATCCAGGAGCCTGGGAACTGAACCGGGGGAGACGGTCAATGCAGTTAACTGTATAACAGGATTTAGAAGAATTAAGGGGCAATAGCAGACACACAATAGCCCCAAAATTCTGCCAGTGTGACCCATATTGGGAGGGCATGAACCGGCAGGAGGAAGACTTTAATACTCTTTTGTGCTTCAATAATAAACGCATAGACAGTTGTCTGAAGTAACTGACATTCTGTTTTGTTTCACAGGGATCTGAAAATAGAAAATCTCTTGTTGGATGAGCAGGACAACATCAAACTCATAGGTAATAAAGCAGCCTCTATAATTGATGATGAAAAGGTTTATTAGAAATTGGATTTTGAAAGTAAGATTTATATTGCATGAAGTTTTATACAAGAAGTAATTGAAGTTAAAGTAGTTGGAAGTATTTTCTCAGGTGCCGCATGTGGCAAAGACATCCTGTTAACTCCTACACGCTCTCACCTCAGCGCTAATCTGCTTCTGTTTGTGTTTAACCCTGACACGGGGCAACAAGTTTAACGTCCTGGCAGGAAAAGCTGCCAATACCCAGTAACAAAGGAATAACAGTTTATTCTGCCCCCTAGATTTTGGCCTCAGTAACTGCGCTGGCATTCTGGGATACTCAGATCCATTCAGCACACAGTGTGGCAGCCCAGCATATGCTGCACCAGAACTGCTTTCCAGGAAGAAGTATGGGCCTAAAGTAGATGTTTGGTCAATGTAAGTTTCTTTATAACTGATACATTATTTTTAAGTTAAAAAAAAGATTCATTCGATTCAGTCATTGGAATCATAAACCAGTCCAATACCTGGATTAAATCGATGTTACAGCAGCAAAGGGTAACTAATTAAAAAAACTATGTTTTTGACTACTACCCTGAGAAAGAAGACCAACAATCAGTAGGACATCTGGCATAAAACATTTGCCAGATTAATAAATAAATAATTTGACTGTTTAGTTGAAATGCAAGTTGCCATATAAGATCCAAAAGAAATGAGCTAAGACTAATGAAAAACAACAACATACTAATAATTACATTTTCTTTGTATTTTTAGTGGGGTAAACATGTACGCCATGTTGACCGGGACCCTCCCATTCACCGTTGAGCCTTTCAGCCTGAGAGCCTTGCACCAGAAGATGGTTGATAAAGAGATGAATCCATTACCTCCCTCACTCTCCACAGGTTAGTACTTGCAGACTCCTATATGCAAATCTTGTCTGTCATCTCAAACAGTAAGAATAGGCAATCAGTGACTTAATACTATGGAAACACCCCCAGGGGTGATAGGGAGTGGAGCTAGAGCACAAAACTTGGATGCACGTAAACACAATGCATTGAAATAATTGAATAATGTTTTGAGCAACGTTGCTTTATTTTCATAAAGTTTACCTTTGAGGCATTGTTATGCAGTTGATGTGTACAATGCTGCCAATGTCACACGTCTATTTAATTAGGGCATGAGCACGAATGTGCGAGAAGGGCGAGTCAGCAATTGTATTTGTAAAATTTGATTTACATTGCTGCAGTGGGAGCTCGGCCTGGAAAAATTTCATCATAGCCAGATAAAACTTACCATCAAAAATAGATCATATCAGGACATATATATATTAAGACTCCGCCATAAAACCTACAAGAATTTGGCCATATTGGATCACACCTGGGATAGACAATATCACACATCGTTATCTCTTCCTTCAAAAACACAAAACCAATAAAAGATAATCAGTTTGATTTTAAATAGAAGGTTGGGCCTGGTCAAGGTGATTTTTCAACAAAATGTCAATTTTTGAAAAAAAAAATAAAATTTGAATGGACCCAGTGAAGTGTGCATGTTCATTTGTGAGCTGGGCGTAATTATATGCAAATTAGGGCTCTATCTTTTAAGATGGCTCTCTAGCAAATCCTTCAAATATAATACAAAAAAAAAATCATTAAAGCCAATTTATTTGTTGTGGACTTGTGAAAAAATGTGCAGAGACTATTCATAATGGAGAACAATATGACAAAGTCACATCATTGTAACTTTTATTGTTTTAGCGTAAAAAAATGAAAGAAAATCTGAAGGTTATTATTAGGGCCCTAGCACGAATGCGTGTGTGAGTCTGCGATGATATGTGAATTAAACCGCCATCTTTACAAATGGCTCTCCTGTGCCTCCTGCAAAGTCATAATGGGACAGAAAAATTTAGTTTGTCTACACTCATATCGCTGATGTGAAGGCAGCCATTTTGAATCTGGATATACAGATCTACAAATCTAGCCCTTGTGTTTTAACAAACTTGTACTAGGGTTTTTATCCGACAGACTCCAAACTGAGGCAGTATCATCAGAACATATCTGGGATCAGGAGTTGTTAAAAGAATTTACATAAATCTCAGGGTGTGGTCATAATGAGCTCTTAACGAAGCAGCCATTTTGAAAGTATAAAAATTCCTGTAACTTTTGGATGTGTGGTTTAAAATTCTATCTTTAAAATGGCACTCCAGCACCCCCTGCAAAGTTAAAATGGGCCGAAAACATTTATTTCTAACATGACACAGGAAATATTGAATGACATGTCAAGCCAGGGATGATAGGCAGCCGCCCCACTGAAGCGTGGGCAAGGGCACTTTATCACTGCTTGCAGTTTTAATTACACTTATTTTGGTCTTCTTTAATTTATTGCATTGATACGACAGTACAGCAATAAAAAAAAAAAAAATACCCTTAATACCCTGTGCAAGTTTCCTAGTGAAATGAACAAAATTATTAAATCTAAAAAACTTCTATAGTAAATAGGAAACCAAATAACAATATTTGAACACAATTCACAAACTCTGAATATGCTTTAATGCTAATATACTAAAGGTAAAAAATGGTAACAAAAATGTAATAATAGGCATATAAGTAAAAAAGGTAGGAAGGACATGTGATAAAGCGTGCGTGAGCATTGACAGTCAAACGGGGCATGTCACAACAAAACCCGATGTCAATATGCAAAGCAGGGATGAGGTAGGCATACATATATTGTCCTGAAACGAATGCCACAGAAATGTCATTGTCTTTATCGCCTTCATCTATAATTATAGGGAATCAGAGCCAAGTTTGTGTCAGTCGTGGTGCACCCTGCCAAGAAATGGAGGTTTATAAAAAAGCAACACACTGCTCCATTTACAAGGCACTTAAACTAGATGATTTATTATCCTACTGTCAGTGAGCGTCTTTAATGTTATGTATTGAGACTTGTTACACAGAAAGTCTGTGCTCTTCTCTTTCAGCCGCCATTTGTCTTTTGAAGAAACTTCTGGAGCCTGATCCAAACAAGCGTCCCAACATCCACCAGGTCATGGCGGACTCGTGGCTACAGCTGGCCAATAAGAACACTGGAGCACCATACCTCAACAGGTGAGGATACAATCATATGGAGGTTAACAGTGATTTCCGACTTTGAAGTCCATTCAGTTTTCCCATAGACTTTCCAAAAATGGACATTACAAGTTTAAAAGCTTGTTACAATGACCACAGATTACAATATAATAACACAGATTAACAGTGTTAATTATATTCAGAATAATAAAGCAAATATAGCAAAAGAGTATGTGGGAAATTAATGGGAACTTGACTTTGTCTCCTGGGGCAATGTCTGACATTTTTTTCCCTTTTCATAACATTTGCATAGTATTGTATAATAAACCTGAACTTTTATGCCTTCTATAGGATTCACATTGAAGAAATTAACCATACCGTGTTGATGCACATGACAGAGAAGATGGGCTATAAACACAGTGAAGTTTTGAGTGCAGTGCTCACGAACCGGGCCTGCCACACGTTGGCGGTCTACTTCCTCCTCAACAAAAAGATGAAAAGATTATCCAAAGAGTACAGGGTAAGGAAACATTTACATAGTGATTATGTAATGTTTTGATTCTAAAATATTGCTTTGAGAACTATATTTAAGTTTTGAACTGCTAAAACATAAGACAAACAAAACATCAAATGGCAAAAGTCACATTGTATTTTTTTTTTTTAGTTTTTACATTTTTACTGACAACACTTTATTTTAGGAGATGCAGTTTCAAGAAAAGAAGAAAGGGGAGAAGCAGAAGAATGAATATTTCCAGACACAGTGGAGAAAACACGTTGACAAACTCACCATCCCGCCAAAGCAGACGCCTGTGTACTTAGCGGTCAGCAAACCAGGCAAGGAAAAGAAGCACAGAACAGGTAAGAATAAACTAAAATAGACTATTATTTCACCGTGCCTGAAAATGCATGTATTTATTTGATTTTACCTTGTTTCACACAGGGTAGGTTGATGCATGTCTTTGTTCGTCACCCAACGTTTTTGTGTTGTTACCATCCATGTGTCCAGCCATCCACCCCTCCTTCCATCTACCCACCCATTGTCTGTCTGTGTCTGTGGCCCACCCGAGAGGAGACTTCTGCAATTGTGGGGTGTACACATAAACACAAGGTCTTTAATATGGCTTTTAAAGTTGCAAAATTGATGGCAAGATAAATGGTTAGAAAATGTGGTAACACTTCAAAATATCTATAGCCATAACACATTGAGCTAAATTTAATGTAATTAACATTGTATTAATGCAATATAGCAAAGCAAAGTACCGCATTATCACAATTTTTACCTTCATTTGAATGATTATTTTGAATCAGGTTAAATCAATATGATAAACATGTTTATTTTATATAAGTAATAATTAATTTTACATGAATTGTATCAAACAAATAGAAGTTTTCAGGTTTTAAAATGCCTTAAGTAAAGTATTGTAGTTGCACAGTAAGAGATCGGTTTCTCAGTATCAGTTCAGTCACCAATACTTACATTTTCTCTAACTTCAAACCTGTTAAAAGAAGATTTTACAAAAATGCAGCTTATTTTAAGTGTTACCATATATATCCTATACCTATCTATATATGCAGAAAAATGACAGCAAGGAAGGAAGCAAAAAAAAAGGATCTGAATTTATGGTATGTCAAATTACAGTAACTAAACAGTGTGGTAATCCTTATGTAAAACGCCTTGTTTGACTGAATAGTTCAAATCTCTCTTCTTCTACCCTCAGGTCTATTGCGTGCAATCACTGGTGGCCATCGTAACTCTCCCCTCGCCCCTCCTGGTACCGTTGCCTCTTCTTCTATGGAGTACATGGAGATACACCCACTCTTCCCCAATGAGCCACAGCAGCGAAGACGTCTGGCCACTCTTCCACCGGTCAACACGAGTCCTGAACACAATGTCCCTGCGCCGCCCGCTCCCTCCCCCATCGGCATGCACTCCTTTGGGTCCCTGTCCAAAGCTGAGCAAATTGAAGACAACCCTCCTGCGCCTTGGTATAAACTCATCAACGGGACACTATCACCCCCGCGCCACGTTTCTGCTTTCCAACCAGACTCCTCCTATTTGAAGAAAGCCACTATCCCAAGCCCTCCTGTTTTAATCAATAACCCGCAACCCAAAAAGAGCACCTCTACAGACTGGTGTGGGGGCTCTGATACAAGTGGTAGCCCACCTAGCACCATTGGTAGCCCACCGGGAAGTTCTGCATTCAGCCCGCCAAAATCTGCTTTCCACCCTCTCAACCCCCACTCCGCTTTTAGTCATCCCTCTGCAAATAACAGCAGCAACAGTGACCCAGAGAGCCCTACGCATCGCAGCAAGTTCCCCTCAATGGGAATAGGACAGATTTTAAAGAAGAAAGTCCCTTTACAGCCATTTTCCTTTCGTCCCGAACAAGTTGTAGAGGAGGTTGTGTCCCCCCCTCCTTATCCCATGCAGACACTGCTTTGTGCATCAGGCGCGCTCAAAACTCTTTGCTGATGGTGACAACTCAAGGAAATAACTAAAAAGACAGAACGGGATCTCTCAAAATGTACAGAAGTTGGAGGGGTTATCCAGAGCGGCCTTAGTTTGAACTGTGAATTTTGTTTATTGCTACTGAGCCACTTTTGTCCATTTTATTTGTTGAAGGGGATTGAAAATAGGGCTGCACAGCATGAGAAAAAACATGCAATATGCAAAAACAGTGGAAAATTGGCAATATTATAATACTATACACTATATAGTAAGCTATAAATTATAGCTGAAATATCCCTGTAATTACTAATCAAAATAAGTATCTAGCAAAGACAAATCTACAATTAAATGTAGATGAAGAAATTGAAATTGAAATATTTTTATTTAGTAAAAACAATACTGACTGTAAATTTCTGTCTGATGGAAAGCCATAACCTTATTGCAATACCTAATACTTGACACAGACAAAGCATTTTCTTATATTACCATAGATATAAATTGTCAATATATTGTGCAGCCCTAGTTCAAATGAATCATAATTGTCTTGTTACTACTGTCCTTATGTAAGAATAGGTGGTGACACAGAGGCTAGTTAAAACTGATCCCTGAACAATGAGTAGACCACGTCCCAGATCCAGATAGGACGTCATGTTATCCAAGGTGTGCACATAGGCGCTTACCCTCATCATAAGAACACTGTATTATAGATTTACGAGATTGTCTCTTATGTAATATTGTAATAACTGGTTACTAATTGAACCGTCTACTGATTCACACCAGCTAAAGGAGCCCAACCTTTCCCCTGCCCCATAATATGTGTTCTAGTGTTAATTATTGTCTATGTGAAAACTATATCCACTGATAAACAGGCAGCCCGCACTGTCTCCTCAAGGCTGACTGGCACTGCACTATTGTTGAAACCAAAATCTGTAGTATAATATGAGTGTTATTTGACATCCTTTACCTCACAGCATTGTTCATAATATGTCAAAAAATAGCAATCCGTGAGTGGATTTTACCACCGTGTTGCAGTAGATCTAATAGGGTAGACAGCAGATAGGTAGCAAAGTTAGATTCATTCACCTTTTGTACGGTTAAAACAAAACATCCAACTTTACACTTAATTCACCGCTACACCTTTTATAGTGTTGACTCACCTCTAGCAAAACTATAGAAAGGGTTGCTGTGATTTTTCTTAGCCAGTTTTTAAATAAAACAAAAATGTAAAAAATGCATTGAAGCCTTATGAAACAGACAAACCTCACCAAATGCTGTAGGTACGAGAAAAATTCACTTCATTTTTGTCTTAAAGATGTTGTCTGTGCAATAGTCTTAAGTGTTAAATGCAAGTATTTGATATGTGCTCTGTTTTGGGGGCGCAATTATGTGATTGTAAATAAGATACAACTACTGTGTTCTGTCACTTGCGCTGTGCTGTATGAAGAGATCTTATGAAGTTAAAAACATGTAACATTTTGTAGTTACCGGTAAAAAAATATTGGACTTTATATTGAAGCTTCCACTGGCAAAACTTTAGGCTATATCACTGTTAATGGTTAAGATCTCTTCCCATCAAAAAGTTGCATGCACTGTTTGACAAATTGTTTCGTCACCTTTTCGAAAATCATGTCTTTGTACCTTTTTTCTTGATGATACTGAGATTGATATGGACTCGAGGGAAAGGGGAGCATCTTTTGTAAGATTTTGTAATGATGGTTTTGTTTCGAGTGTCAAGAGATTTCTATGCTGTATAAAGTATTTTAAATATTTATACTGAATTTATGATGTGTCTGTCTGATTCTTTAAGTGCTTACTGTCTGGGCTTTTGTAGAAAGTTAAATATTAAATCATTTTGAATATGCGCTGAACAAATTTTTAATTTTAGTACATAAGAAATTATTGATAGGTAGGCCTGATTTAAACGATGATTTACTCACAAATTACAAAAAAGTTTAATATGAGTCAAGGTACATTTTTATAATGGACCAGGGCATTCTCATTTTAATAGGAATTCTGTTCCTCTGGTTGGTTGGTTCATAGTCTTTATTGAAAAACTGTTCATGACATACACATTACTGTACATTGAACAATTTTATGATTTTTCTATAAATATATTAACCATTAGTAGAAAATATAGACTGCAAAAGAGCAATTGTATAATAATCTGCACACTTTCTAGTGAATTCATGGGTAATTCACACAGCACCTAAAGCATATATCATGTGTAAAGCACTTAGCGGCTTTGAGAGTTAATGAACATTGGCCTTCCCACTTCAGCAAAGCGATCCTGCTGATTTACAACCACACCTCTCCTTCTCTACAGTACCACTTGTCTCACTATATATACGTTTCCCACGATGCACCTGTGCTAAGTAAACTAAAGCCTTAACAGCCGTTGTATGGTGGGGACAGCTGAAGGGTCCTTAGTCCTGACTCAGACATAGCTAGCAGTAGATACCCTCATCACAAACAAGACACTATAATCTACTGCGCCCACACCCCCGCCCCTCAAAACATAAACCTCTTTGGGTGACACTGCCTGACGGGACAAATAACACAAATCGGAGGGGGGGTCAGCAAAGCTATTAGACAAATAGGACAACATGCATAAACAAGCCCGTCTGATTGGTGTTGCTCTAAGCTGATAAAAGTGGGCTAAACTGGCTCTAAAATGCATTACACCCAAACCCTTTGTTTACTATAGACACATGGATAGGGCAGAAATCACCGGGCGGTATACAGTGAGACAAATTGGATGGTGGAGTAAATAATGTGGCTTAACTACTGCTCACAGTGAAAGGGATGTGTGAACCGCAAGATGCTTACAGGTGAACTCAAATCAGCGTTTTAAGAGCACAAGACACATAGATTCAAAAATGAAACATGACAGAGAGAAACTGCTGCTGTTAAGCTTGAGGGATTAAACATTAGGAAGACCATTAGTGTTGGTAATTGTTGCATATGGCTGGAGTGGAGACTTATACAGAGCATTAGGGCAATAAAACAAACAATAACTTGGATGTGGAGCCACTTACTAAAAAAAGGCAACACCAAAATGACATGTGTTTTCCATTTGGTCCATTGGAATCAAACATGGGCAATGTGGCCATACAAAATAATTAATTATATAACCTCAAATCTTGACTCTAGTTTCAATTCTAAATTCATTTGTAGTGGTGAAACAGATCTAAAAATTATAGGCAATAAAATAGTAGGCTATTAATCACAAGATGTAGGCTATGATTTATAACTTATTTAGATAATAGACCAGACGCACACGGTTAAAAAACAGTTTTCTCTTTGCAGTGATTTCTAGAAAAGACCATAGGGTTGAAAGAACAGTGCTAGTAGCTTTTGGCATAACAAATGATGCCAGAATAATATGCAAATGAAGGCAGGCTGTGAAACACATGATATATTTGGCAACCACTAAACAATGCTTACACAAACTGGAAATGGCAAATGAAAGTAAAGTAAAAGATAATAGATGAAATAGTTATTTCAAATTGATAACCAAAGCCAGCAGCTGTATAACCATGAATAAAAAGCTTTATTAGGGGCTGTGGTTTCCTCCATCTTGTGTCTGGGAGCCTCCTAAATGGTGTCTCCATGGCAACAAAGTCTCAATTTAAAATGTTGGCAGCTTTGTCTCAGAAATTACCTTCACCAAGCATGCATTCAATTAAAAGCATTCAAGAGTTTATTATACGTAATAATTACCATTGCAAAAATAGAGAATCATTTGAGGACCTTGGTATTCAGATTCTAATCTCAGCTCTATTTTTCAAACCAAGTCGGCTATAATCTAAAAAAAAAATTAATAGCTCACATCTTCAACAGCCTAGGATTAAACTCTGGACTAAATGAGCACAAGACCTTGACTATGAATTAAAAACAATCTTAACAAGCCCATTGCTGGTACACATGTAGCACTAAATTGTTCCTAAATGTGCAATTTTACCAAGCATGCCAGCACCAGAATAAGCCTGAATAGACAGAATCAACCCCAGTAAACACATATTTATCATCACAAGGTGAATTAATTACAACAGAGTTGACAAAAATGTAGCCTGACAGGATTTCCCATATGATCGGTCAATTGAAAGATGCAAGATCAATAGTGAAGCCTGGATTATTAACTTAGAACATCAATACTGGGTAAATTATGGACTGTCTTCTATATGTTCAATAAAAGGTGAACATAAACTGTACCAGATGTATAAATGTCGATCTGTTCTGGCTTAGGTCCCAGTGACACTAATCCTGTTTTCAGCCTCTTTTGTTCCCACAATTACCCACCAGGACGCCAGGGCCCGGGTGTTTGAGGGGGGCACACGCATCAATCAGCCAAAACATTATGACAACCTGAAGAGAGTCTGCACCAATGTGACATAACAGTTTCTGGCTCATTGGAAAGAGAACTTACCCTTGAACTGGAAGATGGTGGAGGTGGTAAAAGTCATCTTATGAGTTGGTTTTATATCAGCAATAACACTATGACTAGTGGTAGGGGTGGGCAATATAAAAATCTTGGTCATACAGTCGTGACTTTTGTACATCATTAATTAAAGATATCTGCTTCTTTTGAGACACCACACTGTCATCAATAGAATCCGCTCATTCAGAGCATGACAGAAAAGACCAATAGGAAAAGAAGTACACAGGCGAGAGTAGCTCAGTTATTAGTGTTTGTCCACTGATCTGAAGGCTGGTGGTTCGAGTCCCACTCTCAACGTAAACATCATGGTTGAGCGGTCAGATCCACTGACTTACAGGTTGGCAATTGATTCCAGCTTCCACAGATGAATGCCGTTGTTATGTCCTTGGTCAAGACACCAAACCCACCTTGCCCCATTGTCTGTGTACACTGGTATATGAATGTGTGTGTGAATGGGTTAGTGGTTCCTTGATGTAAAGCGCTTTGAGTGCCTTAAACGTGAAAAAGCACTATAAGTAAATATAAATAAGCACTAAAATCTGTGTTTGAGCACAAAAGCTTTGAGCCGCAATAAAATAATCTCTCCATATTGGCATACTGTCAAAGGATCAGTTCACAGTTCATTTATCTTTATATCACCATGAAACACTATGTAATCTGATATATTCTTAATTATGAGAAAGAAGCTGCTAACTTACTTTAAAAAAGTACAGTAGTTTTGTAGATACTGACACAATCATCATTGGACCTTGTCAGACCCAATAAAATCACTAAAAATCTTTAACCACTTTCCTGCTATCACAAGGCAAAATCTTCACTTGCTACTTAATACATCACACCCAATACCAGGTGCCATAATGGACACATAATCACTTCATCTATCAGTCAGTCAGTCCTAACTCACTACATTTGTCACTGGGTAAAAGTTCAAGACCACACACACTGGAGATCCTAGTCCATCCTCAAGACATTTGTAGCAGCTTTGTCAGCACTTTTCAGGATTAGGTGAGGGGAGAGAGAGAGAGAACAAGAGAGGGAGAGAGAGACTACCTGAACGGAGAGACGTGGGGGAAATAAACAAGCAGATGTGTCTAATGAACTTGGAGGCCTTGAGCATCCACAGGGGATTTGGGTTATTCTGTCAGGCCACTCTCTGGTCAATCGGATCTCCTGTTTGATCAGAGACAGAGGAAGGTGATTATTGCGATGAGAAGGGCGGGGCAAGCACAGATTTGACACCAGAGATCGAAACAGAAACGTCTCCCAAATGGTCCAAATACTGGTTTATTGTAAAGACACCGTGGTGGTCAATAAAAACACATACAGACATTTCTCCTGAATCAAGATTAATCAGAGGATTTGTACTTGGCTCCATATTTTCTAATAACAGAAATATGCTATTACTACATGTTTATTCTTCTTCAACTAGTCTTGAGCAGCCAAAGAAACATTTTCATTTTATTATGGCTTATACAAATGGTAGGCAAAAAGGGAAAAAAACAAAATAATAATAATAAAAATAAAAACTTGAGAACCAGAAGTGGTTGCTGTGGTGCAGTGGTGAGAGAGAGAGTGAGTGTGTGAGAGAGTGAGAGAGGATTTGGTGAAAGCACTGTATGAATATTGAGGTGTGGCTCTTTGTCAGAGCAGAAAAATAATAAGAATAGTTGGTTGTAATGCATAATATTAAAATGAACTAACTAATGTATCAACTTGATTTTGTTACTCAGCTATCTGTAGCATGATAGCAATCATTTCTGGTGAGTGAAGCAGAAATACAATTACACTGTGTAATAGTACCGGTAATTATAGCTTTCACTGATTAACATTTTTTCCATATCCATAGTAGCCTATTTTTTTTGTTATTCTCTATAAAATACCCTTTTAACACATACATAAACATCACCAACAGACTGTAAAGTTGGCACACAGGTGGCACTCCTCGAGATATTTTTTTTCTCAAAAACAACATCAGAAATGCAATCAAAGAGCAGAGCTCAGCCAATCAGAGCTCAAGATGAGGCTGCTGTTGCCACAGACACCGAGTTCCTATTGGTTGGATGAATGATACAGGAAAGCATGTGATTGGCCGGCTGTGCACTGAGGCTTCATTGCCTCCATGGCAACATTGCTTCCTTATTGCTTCGGGAAGGTGAGAAGGAGGGAAAAAGGGGAGGCGACTCTCACTCAGACTGCCTCTGCATTATTCATTCTTTGTCCCCGAGCGCTTGTAGAGCTCTATATGCTGTGACTGACGCACATGTGCCTATCATCACTGTTGGTCTAGGCATGGCTGCTAATGATTGGTCGAGACTTAAGGGTGACTGGGGTGAAACCCTTGCAATACTTGCCCCTAACAGTGCAATGCGTCCAGCAACCTGGCTCTATATATAAAGTGGCTCAGAGGGTTCAGGAGCTTCTCACAGCCAGGCTCACCTTAGTTACACTATTAGTCCTTAATCCACATCGTCTGTAATGAAAGCACACCTTTCTGTGTCTAACCATCCTGCCACCGGCCCTTTCAGTGCACATCTGGAGAGCAACAGCCGGACTACATTGCATCATCCCCCTCTCTCTTCTCACAGGATCCAGCTCCTCCATCCCAAAAAAATCCCGGTGAACACACGACCGGCACCACCCACGAGGTCCACAAACAACAACACACACGCGGCTTGTTTGTTGTTGTTTTCCCTTTTTTTTTTTTTTTTTTTTTTTCAAAAGAGGGAGGGGTGAATGAACGGGTGGGGTTTGCAGCAGTGAGAAAAAACATCACGCCTGGATTAGGGAGGGGGAACAGCAATGGACTCCTCCCCCCTGTGTGTTTGAGCATGGGATAACGTCTGCTGACAGAGAGCTGTATGGCTGGATGACTGTTCCTTGGGCCAACACGATGACGAGACGGCAACAGGCACTCCACATAGCACGTGCTCCTAGTTACCATCGCAACCAGGCCTTGGATACAGCGTGCTGGTTGGCCGTCTCCTGTTGTTGTTGTGCATGGCGGCTGATGAAACCTCGTGGGTGAGGGAGGGTACTGGAAAAGCATGTTGCCGGTTTCCCTGCTCTGGTTAAAAGAGTTGCTAGGCACATCTGAGGTCAGTTACTTGGTAAACAATCCTTTAATATGTAATCAAGCTCCCATCAGCCCCAAAGAGCCCAAACTTCTTGGTTTAACTCAAACAGATACAGTTAAGCCAAATAGATACTTTTAATAACAGACAAAGAGGGATGAGCTGCTGATCCCCAACAATCTGAGAAGAGAAAAAAAATAAAATAAAATAAACTAACTCCATGAACTAAAGAGTGAACAAAGAAAACTCACACTTTATAAATAAACATTTGCGTTCTTTTCTTCTTAACTCAAAAACAAACTAAAGAAAATGCAACATGTTTATCAAAAATCCAAATTGTCAAAAAAAAGGAAAAAAAAAAGATGTATACATCAACCAATTAGTTCAACTACAATGAAAGTTGAAATACAATTGTATTCATCCTAATGCTAATTCCTAAAAAAAAATGTGTAACTACAGCCATTAGGTAGGAGTGGTACAAGTGTCAAATCCTTAGAGAAATCCTTCAAACCAATACTCATTGTATCGCTGCACGCCACCTGCTTGTCTCCATAGAGATGATATTGCTTGGCCTGGAATATTCCAGAGCATAGCTTTAAACAGTATTGTTGGAGACAAGTAGGTGACATCAGGCAGGTCAGATCTGTGGAGAGGCGACCCACTCAGTCAGAATGCATGTTTTTCAAGTTATTTTTGCCATATAAACAAATAAGACAGGTTAAAATGCCATATTGTGGGACATTCCAGGCAAAGTAAAACCATCTCCATTGGGACAATAAGGTGACGGACCCTCACCAGACAAGTTACATAGTGCACCTTTAATTGAATAAATATATTTGCCGAAATACTCCAATACATTGAAAGTTATGGTAATTTAAACGGCAACAGACCCAATTCTGAAATTTTAGAACAATTATTTATTATTACTTCAAAACAACGTACAGTATATCAAAAATAAACAAAACAAAGACTGGAACTGGACAAGGAGGTTAATAAGAACAGGAAATTACAAATATAAAATGGGATTTATAAGAACTTATAAGAACGGGACTCTATAATCAGAACTATTTAAAAGCTATAAAGGCCATGATGTGCAACAGTGTCAGTGTAAGCAACAAGATGTGGTTTGGGCTTTCCATTTCAAAGAGAACAAAGGCTAATGTGTGTATGTGTGTATGTGTGTATGTGTGTGTGTGTGTGTGTGTGGTTTTGTGTTGGGCTGGATCAATACTGCTTTCTGCTGAGAGTGCAGGTTGCAGCTTGATGAAATCCTGGACAAATAAACATTCAGGGCGCAGGCAGGGCTTATGCTTTCTCTGCTTCACCGGTGGAGATGTTGTCATGCGGCGCGAGAGGCCGGCTGACAGTGTGATTGATTACAAGTGTGGCCTCGCTTTGTTTCGCCATCGGTAAAAGCGCCACAAATGAGCTGAGCGACTGTATGCATGTGTGTGCAAGGTGAGGGCTAGGACAAAGCCATAGTGATGGTCAAATGGAAAACAGGGCTCAAGTACAGGTAAAGTATAGGTACGTATATGAAATGTGCGCTGCTTGCATCTTGAAAAGAAGAAGCCGGAGGTTTATCATAGTCGGGGGATACGGGGATCGTTCTTACAGGTCAGCTTGTATCTCCTCCAGTCTCTGCGCCATAGCCACGACCATCAATTTCATCTGGAAGAGGAGGGGGAAAAAAGGCTATAATGTTAATGGTGAGGTTTCGAATTGCAAGGAGAAAAGCAGGCAGGGCGTTTTAAAGAGATTTCAATTAGGATCTGATCAACAATGGACAGAAGCAGGAAGCAGAGGAAAGGAGAGATAGATGAGAGAAAGAGAGAGGGAGGAGGGGGGATGAGATAATTGGAAAACTGGAGAAATGGAAGAATGACAGACTCCAGGGGAAAGTGGTCAGGGTCGAATGAATGCGGGGAAGAGAGGGAAGAAAGAGTGAGATAAGAGGGAGAGTGAGTGGGCAAGAGACAGAGGGAGACAAAAGAGAGAGAGAGAGAGACAGAAAGTAGAAAGAAAGAGACAGATAAGAGAGAGAGACAGGAGAACCAGCAGGTCAGGGAGTGTACCAGAACAGATTGAAAGAAAAAATCCAAACAAGTGTCTACAAGTCAGCCAGATAGAAGACAGACAGAAAAGGCAGCACAAGTGGATGGTGAAATTATAAAATACACAGGAGATGAGGGTGCAGATGAACAAGAATGAAATACGATATAAATGTCTGGAAGTTATAAGAGACCACTGCAAAATTCTATCAGATTTATTTTATACTGTTGATGAAATGGGCTAAATTCAACACATTTCTGTGACAGTATGCCAAAAAACTAAGACATGCCATTGAAGACCAGCAATGTAGAGTAAACAAAATACCAACATTTCTCTAGTTTCAATACTGGTTTTAGTATCAGTTAGCATCTAGGTATCACTTTTCTAGTTGTTTAGTAGAATAATCGGCCAATGGTGTCTTAGTCAACCAAATTTTTATTGGTCGACTAAATTTTATTATTATTATTAGGATTATTGGATTTATATGCACAACAGTGGAGAGGAGAAGGCTGGAGTTTTGGGAGTGAATGGACGCTTCCTTTTTCCTTATATACTTCTTCGAAATGACATCACAACTATTTGGTGCTAAAACATGAACACAAACTTGTTAACAGGCAAAAACTTCCAGCTATATGTAGTTGCCAGCGGCATTGAAGGATGTAACTTACTAGGGTTGTCAAAAGTATTGAAAACCAGATACTAAACGATACTAAAACTAGTATTGAAACTAGATATTAATTTGAGCAGGTATTGATACTAAGTCACATTCATAGGACAGAAATGAACCTTTCCTGAATAGCTTCAGAATGATTTTGAGCTGTATCAGAACAAGTATAAGACCACACAGACTAGTATACGCCCATGGACCACTATGGAACCTGGGATGGAACTGGATGACTGAGGGATTATGCAGACATAAGGCCACATAGTAATATAAAAGAAAGTACTACCATTTAATGTTGAAAATTACATTCTATTATCTAAATAAAGACTTTTTTATTATCATTGTGGTATCAGAATCGGTACTGAGTATCGAGTCTACTCCTTAGTCGAGTTAGAAATTGTAGTATTGTGACAACAGTAGAGCCTACTTAGTACCTACACACCATTACCCTCACAAAAATACATTTAGAATCTCATTTTTTAACATTGCTTTTTAAAAGACATTGGCCTAGGATGGTGGTCATACTTAGAGAGATTAAGAGATTAATTAACTGCAGTGGTCTCTTATGTTTTCCCAGAACTGTAGAGCCGGGCCATTAAAAAACATGTGCCTGGTCTGTTTCGGTATCAAAGCACAAGCATTCTAAGATTAAATTTGTCTAAATAAAGTGCGTTGTAAAAGCAGCCATAATGTTTTCAATTCAGCGTACGTCCAGGAGAGGAAGGTGAACTGAGTAGGGCACACTTGCCGCCAAGGCCATATGCCATAACTCATTGTAACAGTCCATCTCGCCAAGACTTTCCAGGCACGCCCGCTATTGATCTCTTTCTAAATTTAATGCTTTCGTCCTTGGCCTGTGCGTCACCCTCATATGAAGTTTCATGAATATCAGTTCTGTCATTTATACTATTATATTGGAAAAAAAGACAAACAGGCAAGGACAATTAAAGTCATAAAATGTTGTGGTCTAGACTTGGTTTGTGTATGTTCAGTTTTTACAAAACACAAAAGTAGATGCTGTTAAACCAGTTTTTGTCAGGCCTTAAGGATTTGTTGTGGCAAATGTTTTGATAAGAAACAATATGAATTCTTATGCAAGTCTAATGCATTTCATCCAATCATATGGTCCCCACGAGCAAAGAGGCCTGTGAAATAAATCAACTAAAATTAATTCACTCAAGTCTGTTTAATCTACAGCATACTTCCACTGGGACTAAACACAATCAATGATGGATTTAAGTTGCAACCTTCATAATATAATCATATGGGGTGCGTCTGTTGGCTTCATCTTTGGTTAATGCTTTAGGCTTTAGTTAGAACTTGTTGGATGATGGTCTCTAAGAAACATCTACTTTGTTTATTGCACTTCGATGAATACCTGATTTAGATTTTAACCTTAAATACTGTATAATGTATATTGCCAATTAGGTAACAACACCTATATGAGAGGGTTCTTGACATACGAGTACTAACCTGGTTTATTTGCCATTAAAATATTGCATACAGTTATGGAAGAGGGAAAACATTAAAATCCTGGTCTCATCAAGTTATTAGAGTTTATTCTAATATCAGGCAAATATTTATTTTATTAATTATAAAATGATATTATGATTATGTAAATTATAATACTGACTACTTTGCATTTCATTGGACTACTTTTCATTTTATTAGAGAAAATAAATGTTTGCTAAATATTATAAATATAAATATATATTATAATATATAAATATAATACATTTCTCTACTGGTCAGTTTGTAGTTCAGGACTTATCTTAGTAGATGTGTTATGATCTAATATGCATATTGCTGAAAGTTTTTGTTGGCAAAGAAACGCAGTCGGTTTGCCAAATACCAATTCAATCATTAGTCATACTGAATAACCAGGAATTACAAAACTATTTTTGAAGAACATGATGCACAATGTCAACATAAAGGGAAAATTTAATTTACTTGAAAATGTATCAATGAAAATGTGTCAATGGAAAAAAAAACAACCCTATGTTACTGCTGTGTAGGCCTATTATGAAACGTGTTTAGTAAATTAGATGTACAATTGTTTATCTTTTTGGCTTAATATTAATAATGTGTATGTATTTATATTTTTTGCAATAGTGGAGACCTTGTTCGTATTTATTTTCATTTTACATATTCATGTCAGCTCTTGAGCATATGACTCATTATAGACACTAACACCTTAAGAGTTTCAATGATTCTGTTTTCTATTCTATTTTTAGCAGCTCATGTTTTATTTACTATGTTTTTTTTTGGTTTTTTTTACATAATTGATTTTCATATTTTAGGTTTCTTGTGGTATAAAATAGTATGTCTTTGTAGCAATATATTGCAAATCAAAGTTTGTAATGGGGACAGAGCCAAAGCCTTTGAGGCAACTGTCCGTTTGCCATTTGGTTGCCATCAATTATGATTTTATAAACAAATCAGTCTGAATGAATCAATAGATTGTCAATAATTATGTCATACAGGGGAAATTTGCATATTTTAAAATGTGGTGAGTAGCCAGCATCAATTGACACAAATTGACATGTTTATTTACTAGATACGAGCGTGACATGGTTGAAAAGGAAGGGAGTTAGACAAGTTAGACAAGTTACAACAAGTCATCAAAGAGACATTTTCTTATACAGGTCAGATTTTAGGCATATTATTTCTTTCTTGCTGGTAAAAATAGCTGGTCATTCCTTTGCATTGACCGCCCTAAACTCTGCCATCACTGACCCATGCCTCTGCTTTGATGTTTTCAGAGTAATGAAGACCATGACGCTGGGTTTTTGTTTCATATATTAATATTATACTGTTTTATCATCAGTTTTATTGGGTAAAGCACTTGGGTCATCTGGACAAAGACCATTAACATTTTGTGTGGTTGTTTGTGGTAAAGGGTTGTTGCGTAAGATCCATGTACTATGTGCTTAGTTAACAAAAATTCAATTCATTGACCATTTTAAAAGAAGATAAGTTAAAATGTTACATTTTCCAATTTGTTTTATAACTGTGTGGTGGTGGTCAGGTGGGGCTTGATAGTTGGATCATTGTCAATAATAATCATTTGTCACTTGAAATTAGCACAGAGCATATTCAGCACACGCAGGTCACTGCACAATCAAAACCGGTTTTTCTTCCAATGAAAAAGTCACATCATTTTGTCCATGCACCATCCCAAGACTGATTATGGGCATATTAAGTTAATGACTGTATGTACAGAGTAACTGAATAAAACAAAAATAATACAGAATCACAGTTAATAAATGTTTACTGTTCGTACTGTCACTGTCCTTGTCCTTGTTTTAAAAATGGACCACGAGTTCGGAATAAAGATGAATTCATCTTTATTCCGAACTCGTGGTCCATTTTTTTGAATGAGTTGAATTGAATTGAATTAACCTGGTAGAATTTGGCTAGGAATTTCACACCAGAATCCAACAAAAGACTCAAATTGGGTTTTTTTTTAAATGCCAACAATCAAATACATATTACATGGAGAATGATAAAAATAATACTGGAAAGGTTTCAAAATTATTTCTGTTGAATAATACCATTGAGATCTATAATTTTGTTTTAAGAATGAACTTGTTTAAGTATTTCTCAATTCTCTACACATATATGCTTCTTGTGTTATTATACTTAAAAACAAAACATATACTATATGTGTATTTTTAAAGCAAAAAGAGTATTAAATAAAATGGCACGGCTAGAGATCTCTGTGTGACATGGAAGGGCACATGGTTGGTGAAGGGCCAAAGCCACTGTATGATCAAAACATGTTTTTCTCTGAACACAAAGATTCCTCAACAAACCCTCTCTCTCTATTGTCCACAGTCCAAATGACTGTTTATTATTGAGACTCACCATCGCCACCTACAGGCCAATTGGCGCTAATGGGAAAAATCAGACAAAGAGGATGCTGAGGTAACCAGAATGAAAATGTACAGAAATTGTATATTATACATTTAAAAAATAATAAATGTCCCCTTTTTTATCATCATCCCCTTTACAATAATACAGTTACATGGATTTTCTTATTTAAAAATTAAGAATGGTTTAATAAAATGACAAATGAAATTGTATATCGTTTAGATATTGTTATCGTAAGAGAGTATATTTTAAAATATTTACTATTGTTTGTTTGTTGGACCTTAAAAAAGCGCGATGAGGTAATGTCTGATCTAAGGGTCTGCCCATCAGAGCAGTGAGGTCTTCCCAGAACAAAGCTGATGTCATTGTTCGTGTGAAACCTGTAAGTTGGTAATCAATGTAAACCACTCGGAGCTAATGATGTGAAAGACTTGAAAGCAAATCAGTCTGAGACAGCATCTAATTAGTGCCAAATAATTTGTAGAAAATACACAGCATTTATTATTGTAGGTCTGGCAATTATTAATAATTTATGTTACCTGTGGATTGCTTTTTTGTATTATTATTATTGTTTATACATCACGTAGGTGTGTAGTTTAGTTATATGTGATTTGTATGTAACAGAAAATACTGCTCTGTGGGCAAACAAAACCAGGAGAAGGAGACAAAGAGAAACGGAGGTAATAATTCACCTCTATCAGCTGTTTCTCCACAGTGGCTCTGTATTCCTGTGTCACAGGCTGCTCATCGAGGCCCTCTGCTGGCAACATCTGGTTTGCAGAGCCCAACACATAACTGCAACATGAATGAAACATGAATGAAAAAATGAAAAAAGTATGTAACAATTATATTTAATTCTATATTTTTGTACAATAAAGAAATAACGCAATTAGGCTTGAACAAGAAAAAAATATATAAACAGAATTTTTCCAAGACAAATGATGCAATTATATTAATCAAATTTTCATGTAAAAATAAAAGAAAAGTAGATAATTCAACATTTTTGCCAAAACCATGGCAAGGCAAGGCAAGTTTATTTGTATAGCACAATTCGTACACAAGGTAATTCAGAGTGCTTTACAGAATAAGAAAGACATTAAAATCACAATACAACAAATCAAAACATAAATAATCACAAATAATCATCATAAATTTAACATTAAAGGAGAAGAGTGCAGAATAAAAACCTTTCAGTCATATGCACAGCTAAACAGAACCGTTTTGAGCCTGGATGTAGAGGCCTGTCTTCAGGAAGACTGTTCCAGGTTTTAGCTGCAGAAAACTGAAACATTGATTCCCCATGTTTAGTCCTGACTCTGGACACCAGCAGGAGGCCGGTCCCTGAAGTCCTCAGAGTGTGAGATGGTTCATATGGCACTAACATATCAGAGATGTACTTTGGTGCTAGGCCATGTCAGAGTGTGGATGGTTCATATGGCACTAACATATCAGAGATGTACTTTGGTGCTAGGCCATGGAGAGACTTGTCCACAAGCAGAGATGCTTTAAAGTATAGTCTCTGAGCCACAGGAGCCAGTGCAGAGACCTGAGCACAGAACTTATGTGCTCGTACTTCCTAGTTCTAGTCAGGACCCGAGCAGCAGCGTTCTGGATGTACTGCAGCTGTCTTAAGGCTCGTTTGGAGAGGCCAGTGAGCAGGCTGTTACAGTAGTCTAACCTAATGGAGACAAATGCATAGATAAGTCTCTCCAAGTCTGGTTTTGACTGTATACCTTTGATTTTTGCAATGTTTTTTAGATATTAAAAAGCTGCAGAAGTTATTGATTTTGTGGCTGTTAAAATCTGAGTCCATTATTACCCCTAGATTTCTAGCCTGATTTGAAGGTTTTAGAGAGAGACTGGAGGTGACTGCTGACACTTTCTTTATGTTTCTGTGGGCCAAAGACTATGATTTCAGTCTTGTCTGAGTTTAGCTGCAGAAAGTTGTTTTGCATCCACACACTGATCTGTTGGACGCAGTGGCAGAGTGAATCCACTGGTCCATATTCACCTGCTGCCAGTGAGACATAGAGCTGAGTGTCATCTGCATAGTTGTGGTAGGACACATTGTTGCTGCGTATTAACTGGCCTAATGGCAGCATATAGAGAGTGAACAACAGGGGTCCCAGGATTGACCAACTGTTTTGATTTTTTGTTATATAAATATAAATCAATAATAATCTTTTTCCAGTATGCAGTGAATGATGATGCTGATAATGGCATAGATTCCTTGCACAAGCAATTAAACAATACTAAGATTCATAATTCAGTTAAAGTACTAATTATGTTTAGTTGTCAGGGAACATGTACAAACATTAATCTTTTAAAACAGAAGATGCTTTGCACAAGATTTTGCACAGAGCTAATTTTCTTCTGCAGTTCCTGGGAAGAATAGTCTGTGCTTATAGTATGGTTTCTTTCAAGAATGAACATACCTGTCAATGTCTGCTACATTGAGGTAGAAGGTAAACCTCTTGTGGTCTAGTTGCTTTGGTGTGGACGAATAAACCATTCCAATCACAGAATCACATCCTTTGCAAATGAGGTCCACAATCAGACTGTGAAGACAATAGATTCAATTACATTATATTCAGTAGATGAAGAACAAAATTGTTACGCATTGTTATGCATATACTGAGTCAGATCATTTTAGCATAGAGCAGCACCTACCATTGAGATCTTTTGTCTGGTTCATACATTCGCTTCTCTTTTCCAACCATGATATTATCAGTGATTTCTACGGTCAATGCAACATACAATGGGATTCCTATTAGTATACAGACATAATACAGGCCAAATAGAAAATATTTAAATTAAACGCATAAGGAAGAAAGTGCATGTACTTTTTAATCGTATTTGATTCTGGGAGTCCTCACTACCATCCCACGAGAAGGAATCACCGACTGGCATCTTACATTTCCCGCAGATAAACACTACAGGCCCGTCATCTGCTTCTTCTTCATCATCATCGTGTCCAAAGAACTTTTCTCCAATACCTGAGGGGTTTGTATTCATGTCAAAAGTCTTATCTAGAGATTTATTAGGGTGTTGTTGAGCTATTTTTTTCCTGGTCGCCATCTGAGCTTCTGTCCCACACTTTTTTGAACTCTCAAGTACGCGGAAAGAGAAAAATAAAACTTAACCCATTTCCTTCTTCGTTTTTGCGTTACAATTTGGCTTGTATTTCCATTTTATGCAGAACACTTGCACATGCATAAGTATACATACTATGGATCGATATATAATATGTATAATGTTCACAGTGTCATTTTAATTAGTCACAGTGGTCATTTTGTGCCGCAGTTGCACATGTCCTATGGTTGTAGGAGTTAAACTCGCTTGGAGCTTTTATTATCTTTGTAAAACACGGACCGGATATGCATCATAAATATCTCATATATTTTAGATGTCTTTTTTGTGTGCAACATTTTAATCAGTAGTTTCTAAGCACTCAGATAATTACAATTGTTAGTTAATAGTTTAAATTAAAGATTTGCTTTTTAAAGTAATATTTGTCGCGAACGCCAGAAAGTCCTATTGGGCAATAACCAGGAAGTCATTTTGGAGCGGGAAATAAAAAAACAAAAAAACAAAAACGCTTCACATTTGTTGACATTCAGCTGACAAGCTCCTGTGTGAAATGTGTGAGAAGATAAAAAAGGTAACAGACCTTTAAAATTTTGCTGAGTGCTGTTTTAGTTAAATCATTCTATGTTTTGGCAGGTCCACAGCTGGCTGAGTGCAGTGTTTGGGGATCAGCCAGTGCCGCAGTTTGAGGTGAACGCTCGGACAGTGGACGTGCTGTATCAGCTGGCCCGGTCCAGTCAGGCCCGGTGTAGTGACACGGAACTCCTCATTGAAGACCTTCATCAGAAAGCATTAGAATATCAGGCTGATTGTGAGTATTAATATAATATCAACATTTCTACATGAGATGATGTCAAGTTTTTTATTTGTAGATTTTGCTCCCAGTGCCATAGATTAGTTATTTTTTAAAATGTTTTTCATATTTTTCTATCTCCATTGTCCAGGTGCTTATTACCAGGATGTTCTTTTACAAGGTGTTGGCCTTTCTTGGGCGAGTCTGTCACCGACCTGTACAGACTATCTGTCTACTTTAGTGGACAATGCAGTAACTCTGGCCATTAGAGACATCTCCCTTGGAAAGTATGTTCACAAGTGCCAAATGCAAGAAAAAATCAGAAACTTACTTTTTAATGTTCAGCTTTCTTCCAGCTGTGAATAACGTGTCAAATGAACTGTGTGAGGCTGCAAAGTCAAACAGATATCTTGAACACGAACTCAAGGCACTAAGAAAAAGGCTTGGTACTACTTTGGTTCTCCGCGGGAACTTACAAGAGTAAGTTCTTTTTCAATATTAACCTTGGTGTGCATATTGCATATTATATTTTCATAATTCATTCATATCTTTGCCATCATAGGGATATCAACAAAACTATAAAAACACAGGCTGTGGAGAGCGCAAAAGCAGAGGAGAGATTACTCAACATGGATTTTGTGACAACAAAAGCAAAAGAGCTCAGCCACAGGCGAGAGAGAGCAGAGGTATTCCTTCCAAGGCCAATTAGCATTTTAGTTATTACGCATTTTTTTTTTAATTGGTGGAACTACCACAACAAGCTCATATTTGTGATCTGTGATCACCTGTGACTTGTCCTACACTTCTCATTCCGTTTTGAAAGAGGCTGATAAAATGTTCAGGATAACAGTTTTTTGATAAATCCACATAAACATTAAACATTTTTATGACAACCAAGGATGTCAAAACACAAAGACATTCAACAGGAGAATAAAAGACATGAAATATACCTTTTAAAATATAAACATAGCTGCACAGTTTAATTTATACTGTGTGTCTTATAGCTGAAGTTTTGTAGTTGTTGTAGTCTTATTAGCATCAGCGTGAATGCCAAAAGCTGTACAATGCCAAAGACTTACCTCGCTTTGAATCCTACAGGCTCAGCTTTTATCCAGGAACATGGATAAGTCTTTGACCCACCAGTCCATAGTGCAACTGTCACAGGTAAATGCATTTTTACACTCTCTAATTTGAATACAAATTTGTTTTAATGTATTTATGCGTCTTTGTTTTCTGTCCTTTCAGGAAGTCACTGCACTGAAGCAAGAAATTGTTCCCTTAAAGAAGAAATTGGAGCCTTATATGGACTTGTGCCCGGTATGTTTTTTCTTCTTTTTCACTTTGATACTGCCTTGTAAAAAGTCAAGGTGTTGCTGTTGTTTCCAAGTTTCTAGGCCACTCTATTGTGTCTAGTAATCTGAATAGCCAATGTTTAAATGTTAAGAAAATTAAAAGCAATGGTCTGATATTCTCATAATGAACCTTGCAGATTTTTAAAAAGTCTCATTTTAAGTTCAAACTAACTGATTAACTAATTTCAAATGAAACAAAGCATTTCTTTTTCATTTCTAACAGAACCCATCTCTTGCTCAAGTGAAAATTCTAGAAGCAAAAATGGAGTTGGTGAGTATAAAAATTGCAAATGCAAAAACATCTAGATTATTGTTGCTCACTTAAGGTATTTCTTAATTTCAGGCATCACTTGACTCAAAACTAGAAATGGACATGGAGTTTAAATGAATGTTATTTGTCAGATTTTATTTATGTCTGAATTTGGAAATAAAGCAAATGTGTATCTTAGTTGTTGAGCTTCATTGTGGCATTTTTATTTATTCATTCAACACATTTTGCTTCGCTTTTTCCTACCAAAGTCCAAACATTATGTTGGCATTCATCTTTTTAGTTTATCTTTTTCAACATGCTTCTACACACAAACTCAAAACATTGACAACAAAATTCCTCTGGCTTTTGTGGGATAAAGTTCTTGAAAAGGTCTTGAAGTTGCTCCTTAGGTGCCTAAAGCTGTAAGTGCAGAAAGGGGTTGAAATTAGGAGGCCCTCTGTCCATTTTGTATGTTAAATCTCACCCCCTGTGTGCCCCCTCTGTGTGGGACACCCCAACATCTGTGTTAGCGTGACTCTTGTATGCCGGACATGTAGAGTGACTGGTTACCATGGAGGGGGTCCAGGATTTGAGGAGAAAAGCAATGTACTTGATAGACACCTATTCAGAGGAGCTGTCTGATAGAATGTTCAACTGAGGCCTTTAAAACGGCAAACTACATTTGATTAGCCTGAAATGTATATTTAAAAAAATCTAGTACATATTTAGGGTTGATGAATAGTAGCCTACTCAGTTATGATCAAATTAATTAAAAAATGTGTCTGTGACTTACTGAGTTTTTATTAGATCCCCTTTCTAATGCAAACCTCTTCATTTATCTAGGTTTAGGATTTGAACAAGGGGTATCACCTTATTTATGAATTTGCAGGTTATTTAGTCACCTCTTTTACAAGTCAAAATATAGCAAAAAGGAGACTGAAAGTGGCAATCAATGCAACACGAAATCCTACGCATCACACTATTATGCCCTTATCCAAAATGTAAACACGTGCCTCGTCCGTGGGTAAAGACTCCAACCAGTGCGTCATTCCCCTGTGTACCCCTCCCTCTAAAATATTTGATCTGCCACGCCCACTCCACAATTTCCTCTCAGCTGTTACTGTAAGTCGCTTTCTGCTTACTCGTGAGTGTTATCCATTCACAAATATTCTGGCTTTAACGGAGTAATGGGGACCAGTTGAAGGTGTGCACGCGTGTCGCCTGTCAGCTCCAGACAACTTGTTGCGCAGCTGCTATTTTCAGCCTGCCTCTGTGGTCCATTACCGCGAGCCACGGGGCCAACTACACTTCATCTTCCACTCAAAGAATTTCTAGGAACTGGGATGTAAGGAAATCCCGTCTTTTAAACTACAGTTGTATCGTGGAACTAAATGGGGTGGACAAGCAAAGCCACATTTGTACACAGCGCAGTGAACAGGATTTGGCCCTCAATGAACCGTTTAATGCGCAGTCGAGTTTCTTTAATATGATTACAGACACGAGGGGGCAAAGTCATGAGCTGGATGCGCCCTGGGCACGGGCTGGACTTGAGCCATAGTCTCTTCTACCTGAGTTTACTGCTGTGGGTCAGACGCAACAACGGACTGGTGGACTTCTCCAGTAAGATGAGTAGCCTGAGTATCAGACCTGCTTTTAAGATGCACTATGTCACTTTCTGGTCCGCCACCTACTTGTCTCCATGGAGATGTTATTGCTGTACCTGAAATCTTCCACAGTATGGCATTAAATCTATATTCATGGAGACAAAGTTATGGTTCAGATCTGTGAACTCACATTAAGAATAATGCATGTTTTCTCACAATTTAATAAATGCAAGATGGACAAGTTTAATGCCAAAGCTTTGGAATATTTAGAATAGTGCATCTTCAACTTTAGTGTAGACTAGATTTGTGCCTGGTTTGGGCCGTTACATTACATTACTTTTCTCATGATCTCATGATGATCTCACTACTTTTCAACATGATCACATTTGTCTATTTCAGACTACCTGTCCCGGATCATCACCAGTCACTCAACTCATGCCTGTGATGGTCAGCCCCTACGTCTCCACTGCCCACGACACTCCACCATCTCCATCCAGTCGGCCTTCTACGGCAGCGGAGCGGCACGGCTGTGCCAAAAACCAGAGTCTTCACACCTACACCGAAACCACAGCTGCTCTGCTTTTACTGCTCTACAGGTGCACTTTATGAAGGGGGAAGTCAATGTTTTTGTCATTGTAGGGGAATGGGTAGGGATTAGGGAGCAAGCTTTGGTTTATATGTGTGTTACCAGTGCCAAGATATATTATAAGGCCACTATTTATAATCAGGCATTGCAGTAGTTCTTAAAAAGGAAGTGTCATTTGTTCAACAACTAATCCTATACACTGTACAGAACATAGCTACTTTGATTAGATATAAAATTACAATACCCTGTTTGATTGCCATTTTCATTCAAATCAGAGATTTACAAGCTATATATACTTAAACATCAAAACCAGTTTCCTAGGAGCACATCGACTATGTTTCTCTATTCATGTGCATGACATTTGTGACTGGTTCACCACATTTTTGCATTGCTTTTGATACCAAAAGCAGACACCTTACAAGACCTGTGTTTTGGGGATTTTCTGACCCGTCATTGTCTAATCATTGCCGAATTCTGCTTCACTTAATTTTTGCTCTATTCATAAAAGCTGTGTAATAAATATTCATATTTTGCAGAAACTTCTGAGTGAGTGTCAAAGCCATAGGGATTGCCAACTTTCTGTGAACTATCTGCTGTTTGGGAAAGACCCATGTCCAGGAACCACCAAATACCTCCATGTGGACTACAAGTGCAAGCCAAGTAGGTCCAAGAGCTTACTTGCCACAACCATTTCAAATAATTTCACATTTTGTTTTCGTTATTCAAATGTTGTGTAATAAAATGCATGGCTTTTAAATAAGCCGGAATCAAGTTCAAACCAGGACAAAGCAGGGCAAAAGAGAATATTTTAAATTACAAAAGATCTCATAGCCTTTGTAAATATTGTCTTACATTCCCAACATTCTCTCTGGTTCATTAGTGCTTTCTTCTCTCTCCTCAGCTGAGCACAAACAACATGTGGCGTGTGATGGAGAGAGCCTGCTCCTGCGCTGTAAGCCCCAAAAGGTGCTCAACATCTACGCAGCTGTTTATGGGAGAGGTTTGGGTCAGGGCCACACCTGCCCCTTAAACAAGACCTTACCACCTCCGTTTGGTGAGAATTTATTATTCTCTTCACCATGGCACCTCTGTGGGTTTGATACAGTATGTTAAGCTAGGTTACAGCCTAGCCTAGCCTCGTGTCCCCTTCACCCATCTTGCCTGTATCTAGGCAGCTATGGTGATAGAAGTAGCCTATGATTCAACTCAGTTAAAACTGCATTCAACTGCAAACAAGTCATTTCTATTTAAAGAAAATTATGTATCTTTTTTCCCCCTACAGAGTGTCTGAACCATGAAGCTGTGCATTTTGTTTCCAAGTCATGCTACAACAAACAGAAGTGCGCTGTTGCTGTCAGCAACCAGACCTTTAGAGACCCCTGCTTCCCAGGAACCAGGAAGTACCTGAGTGTGCTCTATTCTTGTGGTAGGAGTCTTAATACTTTCACATGCACATGTTATTATCCCATATGACAAATTTAAAGTCCACAGGAAGTTATCTCATGCATGTTCTTGCTATTACCTTGCTCATTATGTGGCATGCTTCCATAGTTTCCCTTAGTTGATCCTTATCTGTTGCTCGTATTGGCTTTTCTTATCACACCTAAATCTTATCACATCTAAAACTGTAGCTGGGAATAATAGACATGAGACTGGATTGGGCTGAAAGACTGACTTCCTGCTAAACTTCCTGTGATTGGCACAAATGCCAATGAGCTCATGCAGCTTTATTGTTCATGGATTATACTCGATATCAGATGTGACTTGAGCGTGCTGCTGAAATATTTCCTTACTTGCACATTTGGCACCAGCCCTACAGACCTTTAGGTAGAGGCCTGCCATTCTCTGGCCAAAAACAAGCCACAAATGTATTCATGAGCTTTCCAAAAACGGCAGAACTTCAAGGTGCAATTTCTGGTGGAGTGTCCGCCACATGCTTGTCTCCATGGAGATGTTATTGCTTTGCCTGCAATGTTCCACAGTATGGCAATAAACTTATCTATGGAGGCAAGCAAGTGGCACTACCAGACCAAGTTACAAGTCAGATCTGTGGAGAGGCTATTCTGTTCATAGTAAGAATGCATGTTTTTCAAGATTAACCCCTACAATTGAGTCAACATAAGAAAGATATGTTACTGCCATATAGTGAAACATTCAAGGAAATAAATAATATCTCCATGGAGACCAGCAGTTGGGGACCTTCTACCAGAAAAAAAATACATTTTGCCCCTTTAAAGACAAACCATTTCACTTCTTCCAATATTCATATATAATGCATGTCAAATCATGTTGTGGAGTTAGTCACTCATTTCCTCTCATTTTTTGTCATCGAGTTTAAACCTAAAACATTTAAACTTACCGGTACATCTAATACTGTTTTTGTAGTACCCCAGACTTTACTGAGAGAGGCAGACCCCAGCATATTTAAACCCACCTCTCCTCCCCCTGTGGACAGAGAAGGTAAAACTATCATACCAAATGTTGTGGCTTGACATTTTCTGGCATTTTGTCCCATTTCCGTTTTTCATCCAGATGAGGCTGAGGTTTTCCCAAAGGGCTCCAGAAGGCCAGAGGCTTCAGGGGCAGTGATGAGCGACTCACTGTCAACCTACGCCTATATCAAAGGTAAAGATTCCATACAAGCGCAACTTCTGTGGAGAGCATGGTATGGAGGCCAAACAATGTGGTTTGTACCTGGGGCCCAGTATGCTATACTATACCCCTTTGGCTGCAGACCTAATTGAAGGATGGGTCAGAGAGCAAAGTAACTTACAATAATAAAAAAAAAAGGCCAAAGAACGTTTTTAACTGTTGTAAATTACTCAAATATATTCCAGTAAATAACAAATGAATTAAAATAAACTAAACTATTGGCTACCTGAGGGCCTTCTCAAAAGCAGACCTGTGTTCTCCTCAGAGCACTCAGAGATGGCAGCGCTGCTCTTCACCTCCAGTGTTTGTGTGGGCCTGCTCCTCACACTGCTGGCCCTGTCAATACGAGTGACCTGCTGGTGTCATCAGCCTACAGATCACAGACCAAAACGTGAAAGACCAGTCAAGAAACAGGAGGAAGAGGAAGTTAGTGATGATGAAGATGAAACAGAGAGCTCTTTAGTCTCGGAGGGGGAGAGGAAGACAGTGATCGGGTGGGAGGAGGTGGCGTTTGTGAGTGAAGCAGCAGAACGAGCGGAGAGGATCGAACGCAGAGACATGATCATTCAGGAGATCTGGATGAACGCTTATCTGAACGGCAGCTCATGTGAAGCCCTCTGAACCAAGACACCACTGACTCAAGCACGACTTTGTAACTTTTGTATCGTTTTTAAGTGTATTTAAAATTGTATTATATACTTTTCACACTGAGGCGACCACCAGAAGTTGGGGTCTTTTTTGTACTGGTTTTCCAAAATGTTTTTATTCCTTATAGTCCAGTTACCCAAGACAAATTTGGGTAGATTTTGCAATTTTTGTTTTTGAAAGGTAAAACATTAAGGGCAATATCGCACAATATTGTATTCTATAACATTTGTTGGTTTTCAAAGGAGGGGTGAAATCTGAGATGTATTTTGAAGCTTCTGTGTCACAAATATAATGTGTGGTTGGTGTTATATTTATTCACCACAAAGTTAAGCTACAAGTCAAGAACACTGTACAAAGGGCTGTTACAACTTAATGTGATATGGAACCACAAATTCTCAACACCACATAATTCTTGTAGGGCTACACGATTTTCTAAGCAAAATATTTGCTGGTAAGATATCCGTGCTATTTGCTGATAAGCATATTTAATTACTAATAAGTAAACACATCCAGGAGGAAAGGCTGAAATAGGTTGAACTAATACAACAACAAACAAATGCAATAGAAACTAAGAATCTCTGGAAAAAGATTCCAAATCTCAGCAGGTCTGTCCTGGTTAAATGGACTAAGATCACATCACATTACAACATATTTGTAGTGGTCTGAAGAAGAGGGTCGGCAGGTTTTATACATTATCAGACAAGATATTTTATTGTTTCCCTTAAAATTGCGAAAAAAGGGAAATCATGAACCTAATAAACGCCAGGCCATAAGAAACAAGCAAAGATTTGGATAATAAAAAAAATACACTGGTTTTAAAACAATATAAAGGTAACAATGAAAACAAGTTTTAACAACTAAGATTGCATTTGCTTTATAATTACAAATCCTATAATGTTTTTTTGTTATTTATTATAAAATCAGTTAAAGAAAGGGGGTCTGCATGAAGGCCATTTGTGACTTGTGTGGTGAGTCAACAGTCAACACAGCAGATTGGAGGCACACCTCATGTGGCAGTTTTAGACTTCATCTCGGCCTCCATTTGATGTTGGTTAAGCCTTGAAACTGTCTTTTGAGAGCTTGTCTATCCGACCAATCAGAGTCCAGGTAGCTGTCATCATCTGCCTCCTCTAGTTTCTATAAAAACATACGCAAAATATAATCTTACTTAGGAAAACCATTTGTGGGTCATCGAATGTTGCAAAAATATAACAATTATGTGTCCCCTACCTTGAGTTCCTCTTGTCTCTTGTGGTAGTGCATCATAATCTGTTTGTGCTGTTCCTCTGTGATCAGTGGCTCCCTTGCTGGCATCCCCTGGCCTTTCTACATGGGACAACAGGTGCATTTGTAACCAGATTTAAACATAGTACATTGAAACATAAAACCTGGGATGTTTCTAACCTTTTGAAGTTTGACCACAATTTTTGTCTTCTCATTTTTGCCTATGTAGTCCTGGAGCTTTTTCCCTCTCTGCATCTCTTTAGCAGCCCACCACAGTTGACACTCCTGATCAGGAACGATTTGAAGAGATGCCTGGAAGAGTAATGTATCACAGTAGATAAGAGAAAATAAGAAAAAAATGACAGCAAATTGATATTTATGGTAAAAATATATATAATATGCAAAATCTTTTTTTTTGTATAAAATACATTATTGTACAATACAAAGACAATGCTATGGGAAGAAGAGGTCAGGAAAAGATTACTGATTTCTTAGTCTGTTGGAGAACTATTAACTAAAACAATAGGATTCAATTATTTTTTGATGATTCTGTATTTTTGGTGGTGCAAAAGATATTAACCTCAAGCTAAAGGAATCTGTAAGATAACAGGTTTCTATGCCATTATGAGCAGGGCTCAATCAATAACAGATTATCACTGAGCAAGGATATCTATGTAACGGTTTGTCATATAAAATAGTTTACCTGTGTTCCTGAAAGGTCTTCATGGTCCTCCATCTCCATCTGGATGGGGTCGTGTGGAGGCAGACCCATGGGATAAACGATCATCACAGCTCCTCTCAACTGGTCAAGAGCCTCTTTCACCATGTCCATGGTGACACAGACATTAGCCTGGGCTTGTTTCTGTGACAGAACAAATGCAAATGTTTAAGAGATTAAACTTTTAACAAAAGTAAATACTACTTTGTAAATAATACATTACCTTTGAAATGAGTGCCTTTGCTTCATCTACTGTTTTTGTCAAAACTTCTTTCATTTTGTCATTTGGAGCTATAAAATTGTTTTAAAATATCTGAATGATTAATATTAAAATGTCCTTGGTTTTATTCACAATTGAGCTTTTACAACAAAAAAAGTAAAATGTAAATATTGGCACTGTGACACCACACATGCTCAGTGAGCATGTACTACATATTAAACAAAGGCTTACCTCGTCCATTCCTCCTTCCTATGTCATCCTTCCTCAGCACCGGACCACCACTAGGAACACACTTCTCTCCCCATTCATCTACAAGCTTCAGCTCCACAATTTGATCCTCTGTTAGGCCCTGCATGTTTGGGGGTAAAGTGATGCCATGATCTGCCAGCTCCGCAATTTCTGTAGGAAAATGACGTTAGGTTTGTCACAACAAAGCAATATATGTAGTTCTTGTTTTGGCCCTTCTCTGGCTACCACAGTTTAAGGTCTGGTTAAAATGATGACTGAATTCTACAGTATTTCAGTTAGGTATCATATCAGTTATCTAGGTATCATTTCTGGTGCACAACATCCACTACATACCATTTGGGTCTCACCTACCTGCACATATTCTCTCCACTTTGAGTCTCCCATTGTAAATGGATGTAATTTGCTGGATTACAGTCTCCAGAGGCGCGTCCACAGTGGTGTTGAACAAAAACTGGCTTTCATCTCCTCGTTTCACATGTAACTGCACCATTTTGCCGTCCTCTGTTCCTCTTTACCTCCTGGAAACTGGAAAACTTTTTCAAGATCAGAGAATGGTGGAGTAAAAATGCGAAACTGACCATTCAAAGTTTGGGTCACGGTGTAACCATGGCAACTGCTGTAGCTACTTCCAGAAAACATGACATGCTAATTGCTAATATGCTATAAACCACTGGATAAAGTAAACAACTTTATATCAATTTGCGGACCAAGGGGCTCTCAATACAACAATAAACATGTTATTGTATATATGCATAAAATAATTAAATCTATCGTTGAAACTATTTATACATAACATCACGATGGCTAGCCATAGCAGATCATGGACAAGCTAAATACGTTAGCTGGCTGCTTCGTCGAACAAGCTCGTATGGTTCCATTACAGCAGTGCCACTAGGAGGACAAAACGAGCACTACATACACGTCATACCCGCTTGTTGTGAAATTGATCAGTAGTATTTCTCCATCTACATTTTATAAAAAAAAAAAAAACAGCTCCAGTGTTCAGGTAAACATACATTTATTTTTGCATACATACAACACAAACTGCTTCATACATAATGTGCAATCAGCTCTGCACATAAAATATATAACCTTGATATTGACATGAATTACAGCTCTACGTTTCACAGGAATACATACAGAATATGTTCAACAACACAGACTTATTTACTATGGATTATAGTTGTAAGAGGGGACACCAATCGCACAGAGGGAGCAATATTTCCTGAAAAAATTATTCTGAATATGACACAAAGCGCTGGCTTGTTATCCAAGTTAATGCAAATACTGTACCTACTGCACACTGGGAATACACAGATGGGAGACAAGACTGAAGTGTGCATGTAAGCAAAGGCAACAATATACACCTGCTTACATATGTTTTAAGTGCAGCCATTTTAGATTATTCTATTTATTTTACCATCATTTTAACAAAGCGCGTAAGTGTTAATTTTAACAAGTTCGTTCATATACTGGATATATTGTTCTCCATAATATTTGTTTCAGATGTGTAATTTATTAAAGAAAGTGCCCCCTGATCACACAAGCGGATCAGTTGTGGAATCATAAACTCACTGACCCTTTTGTAAAACTATTGCTTTTTTATCACTGTCAGGTTCCTCGCTGTGATTTTGTAAATAGAGAATACTAACATGCCACCCTGATACGACCTGGTCAAAGGTTTAGTAACAATTACTATAGCAGCTGTAGATCCAAACACAGAGGAGAGGACACCTAACACACTGCAACTGAAATCACATTTGAAAAAATAGGCCAAGGACATTACATATACAGGAACCATCTGAAAATTATATCTGGGGAAATCCTAGAGTTAATTAGCTGTCTTAGGAAAAAAATAGTTATGATATAATGTCCATTTGTATCACTGGTATTGAGAACGCCTCAATGGCTTTGTGGGTGGCCTTTGAAACAAAGGTCCTTTGTTTGATAATGTTAACACATCAGTATATAATGATGCCCTTACCAAAGGGACTGAATACAGATTGACGTTTCTGAAAGTGTGAGCATTTACGCATATACACAAGACGACTTCCTGAGGAAAAGACTCCTCTCAAATTCATTGCCATTTCTGCACACACTCACAGCCGAGTATAGCATACTCAAATATACAAACTATATGGACCTCAAACACAACACGCTACTTAATACCACAGTGTCAATACAATTCTATAGAGACGCTTTTTAAAAAATAAAATATTTTTTTCTTACGTGAAATAAAATAAAACCTCTCATTACTGCAGTGATGTGCAGGTGACATGTTCATCACCACCTCACAGGAGGTGCACACACACAGCCAAAGCACTCGCTCTCCATTTATATTAGTATTGTATGCTGCTTTGGATCAAACTCAGAACCACGACTCTGAAAATCCTCAGTCTGTATCACTGCCATCTACAATAATAAGTAGGGTATGGCATTAGTGCATTCCTGTTACACATACACGCATTTAGTGAATAGTTTCCATACTGAAAAGATTTTTATACATAAAATCACTATGTATCACTTTTTAATATAGACCTACAAAATATATTTAGCGAAGCATAACAGCCCATTGACAGATTTTTATGTAGAAATGACCTTTTAGTCTGGCAGCAGTAAACTGACTCACTGCTGTTGCTCAGTTCTGCATCAGCTCGAAGCCAAGGACAAAACCCAGTGCACACTAAATTACATTCATGATAAAAGGAAGCCTAACATTTTTGGTCACAAACAAATAACACATTACAGAAAGCTGCAACAGTATATGTACAATATATGTAAAACCTGCAGCGCATAAACTCGCCAAATCCAAAATGTGTGCATGTTTGAGCATGCCAGTCACTGGGTCAAATAAATATATATAAGATACCAAACATTGAATGCAGTGCTGATATTGCACAGTTGATGTGTACGTATAGATAATTGATATACTGCAGACACAGGCACAAGATTGCTGCCGAAAAATTAAACATTAAAATTATTTGTGGTAAATATATGCATATATTGTGGAATGAGCAGCTATCTTTGAAACATTTAGTTGTTACTGTGACACTGAAACCCTTTTTCATGAGTAATAACATGATATACTAAATACCGTCTCTTTTGTACATAAACGCACACATATACACATGATAATAGATCTATACATATTATAATCTGCATATGCCCTTTATTGGACCCTGGACCTATCGCTCTGTGGGCTCCTGTGAGAAAAAAAGGCCATCACTGGCTCCATCGAGGAGCTTTGGGACATTGGCTGCAGTTCTGGTTGCGATAGGAGGCGGAAGATTTGGGAATACTGAAGGAGCTGAGGTTAACCAATCTGGTTCTGAGCCAAAAACCAAACGAGACGAAGGTTCAGTCTGCAAGCTTGTGGGGACCACAGGGGCTTGAGGTGCCATTTTTGTTGAAAATGCTGCATCGTCATCAAATGTGACCCACTGCTTGTTTGGTTTTGCAGCGATGGATGGCTGTGGCTGGCGAGAGGGTGCGAGAGGAGGAGGGAGCGAGGAAGGAGGAGCTAGAGGCAGACTAGGGGCAAGTGGTGTAGAATCGAGAGGAAATAATGGAGCAGGAGTTGAATTTGACGGTGATCCAAATAAAGAAGCTGATTTTTGTAACTGTAAAGCCAGCGCAGGAGTAGGGACGAGTGGTTGGGCGAAGGCAGACATTGTCCTGTGAAGATTAGCAGGGCGATGGACACTAAAATCTGGAGTGACCGATCGGCGTGGTTCGTGTTGCTGGACTAGGGGGCCAGTGAAGGGGTTGGTGCTACTGGGTCGCGCTGGTAGTGGGTCGGTGGGGAAAGGACCAGGAGATGCACGCAGGGTCTCCTGTGAGCGACTCCGCGACGTGACCGGAGGAGGAGGAGGAAGCAACGCAGAGGGGAAGGGAGATGGCGTGAAGAGAGAGGACGAAGAGGAGGAGGACTCAAACTGGTCACTAAAGGCTGAAGACTGAAGGGAGAACGAGGAGGGGAGAGTGCTGGAGGTGGAGGCAGAAGAGGGGACTGGTGGGGGGCAGCGCAGAGAGGAGCCCCGTGTCAGGGACTGTGTGTTCTGCCATTTTGAGGAAGAGGAGGAAGAGGAGAGGAAGTCAGATGTGAGGGCTTCGAAGGGGTCGGGCTTCCATTGTGCTTCTGTTTGGATTCCATTCAGTCCATTGGTCTGAAAATAAAGAGTCAAAAATGGTCATTCAAATCACATGGATGGGCAACATGTGGGTACTATGGAATAATACCAAGAGGAGATTCTGTAAAATGCAGTGACAGTTATGCAACACAATTTTAGAATACTGTTAAGCATTACCAAATACACAACATTTATAATAGGCTCTACTACTTCTACTAACATATGAATCTCCACGAGGTATGGTCATACAGTTACTGATGCTAATTCAAAAATCATACCAATGACACATGTCAAAAGTGAGTATAAAATTAAATCATGTGATATGTGCTCACACCTAATGAGCCAATATGAAAGGACTTTACAATGCCAAGACCTGTTACTATGGTATGAGAGGCTGCAATACTCTTTTTGCAAAACACAAAATAATGCAAGGCCAGTGATCAGTCAATGCAGTTTAAATCAAAGAAAACATGGAAAAGGAAGGAAAACGAACTGAAAGGGAGGAATGTGTGGTCATTGAACCAGAGGGCTGAGGTGCTATTTAAGATGAGATGAGTTAATGTCAAGTACCTGTCACCCTGAGGGCTTCTCCAGCTTGTGAGAAAGAGACACACGTTTTAGAAAGACAAAAGCAGGAAGAAAGACACACTACGACAAAGCAGCAGCAAAACAAGAGGCAGTGTTTAGGCACAAGCTTGAATATGCAGAGGTTAAAAACTCTCTTAACCTTATTGTTTGTTAGAGTTTTATCAAAAATAATGGGTTTTATATTGTCAGGCATTCCTAATACAGTCCTGAGTTTAGTGTCTCACCTGGTAACAATGTGAGAATTACATAACATAACATAAAAACACACCTGTGAAGCTGGGGCTGAGTCGGACTTAGAAGTGTCTGGTGGCAGGGCGTGATGAGAGCGGGACCTTGGGGGAGGTTTGGGGGAGGCCAGGGCTTGTGGGGATCCTGTCTGTGCAGGGGCAGCAGCAGGGGGCGGAGCAGCTTGTTGAGGCTGCAGTGGAGTTGGGAGTGAGGGCTGCATGGGCGGGGGCAGCTGCGGCTGAGGGGCAGGGGCACTGGGCTGAGGCTGCATGGGGGGGGGCCTGG
>JACM01033294.1:0-12822 GCA_000787095.1 Periophthalmodon schlosseri
AGGGCATCTGACACACAGGGAGGCCATTTGACACACTGCCTCAGAGACATAGTCCCTCCTGTGTGTCCTAGGTCTTCCCCAGGGAGGCGTCCAGGAGGCATCAGAGCAGATGCCCGAGCCGCCTCCTCCACATGGAGAGGAGCAGCAGCTCTACTCCAGGCTCCGAGGAGTTTAAGTATCTCGGGGTCTATATGTTTTGCATATTTTAAAAATGATTTACTTGTTTCCAAAAAAAAACCCAACAGAATTTAAACCGTTTTTTTATATTTGAAGGCAGAATTTAACCCATTTTTTTATGTTTGAAGGTGTAAGGGTCAGTGAGAGGACTGTGCTCACGTTGGACTGAGTGACTGAGTGACATGGGCCGTTATTAACCGTGAGCGAGTTGGCAAACAGGAAGCTCTAAAAAACAACAATAGAAGATTTATGAAGGTTTTATGAGAACTCGAACAAGAAAAACAAGGAAATAGTTAGAACTCATGTTTGAAACGCTCTGACAGACGACTGGGCAGAAGGGACCACAGCTGTATCCTCACCGGACCCATCACTGTTTTCAATTTGATTTGATTTTGTCTTATTCAAAACAAAACATGACATAAACAGTCAAATGTCGTCCTCTCCGTTCCAAACCACATGCTCCACTGACAGAGGACTGGCTCTAGACCTTTTGACTAAAAACACTCAAGTACAAACGACTTGACAAACCAAAGTCAAAAGAGTTTAACTGGAAATGAGAGCCTGAGATAATGGATTCTTTAACATAGAGTTCAAACTGTTTACGGCTAGTGGCGCTCACCCACTCACACTGCTCTTTAGTTGGGCTAACGTACACGCTGGCTAAGACTTGTCCTTAGGCTCCTCAGGCTAGAAACAGTCGTGGGTTCACGTGCTATACAACATTCCGTACATTCTAGGCAACATAAATGATTACTATAGGTTAGGTTCTTGTGGTGTGGGGTGATCTAATGCTAACGTCATCTCGTTGTCTCTATAGGCGCGTTGGGAGATGAGAACTGGCCTCCCGTCGCACCGTTTTATGATTTCCTGGGGGTAATGGATCGCAGTGACCCCTCGTCAGCGCGCCAACAACTGCCCAAACAGGAAAGGGCTGGGGGCGAGACCGGAGAAGAAGACGGAGGAGAGAGCGGTGCAGACGATGTGACAGTAGAAGACGAAGGCAGTTTACCCAGCCCAGGTCCAAACCAACACACTGAACTTTGACCTTTGGGTGGCAAAAATAAATTGTCACATTTTTATGCCTTTAAGACACTCAAAGCGCTTTACATCAAGGAACCACTCATTCACACACACATTTATGGGGGTGAGGTGGGTTAAGTGTCTAAGGACACAACAGCATTCATCTGTGGGAGCTGGAATCGCACCGCCAACCTGTGGGTGAGTGGATCTGACCACTCAACCAATGATGTTTATGTCGAGAGCGGGATTCAAACCGTTGACCTTTGGATCAGAGGACGCACGCTCTACCAACTGAGCCACTGTCGCCCAAAACCAATATTCGAACGCCTACCAACTGAGCCACTGTCGCCCAAAACCAATATTCCATCTGCTGTTTACAACACTATACGATTATTTTAGGCTGTTTTTAATATTTTGTATATTTTTCAACTTTTTTAACACTGGTTTTCCTTCATTTTATGTTTTCGATGGACCAGAAACACTATATTTTTGATATATTTATGTTGATGTTAAAATACACGTTCTGTTTATATTTGTATTCGTAGCACTGTGGCAGTCTGACCACTAGAGGCGCTGTAACTGGACTCTGGTTCAATATAAGGCGATCTTTAGTGTTTTATGAATTTTCCACACAGCTGCTAAAGTAGAGCAGTCGCACAGGAGCCGTGTGGCAGAGACAGTAGACGTTTTTAAAGTGAGGTCTGGGAAATATTTAAGTTCTGTACATTGAGGAACAGAGGAGTCGGCCAAGTCCATTTTACTTCACTGTGATCCTCAAACAAAGTAAAGCATCATTTTCATGTCAAAATATGTGTTCTACTATCGGACCAACGTTCTGTTTTTGTATGTTTTTTTGTTCTTTTGTTTATATTAAAATTATAAAGTTAAAAAATAAATAAATAAAAATTATATATATATTTAGAGCCCTGGTCCAACATTTGAGCGTCAAAGGTCCCATATGACACAAAATGGACTCTTGTAGCTTTAAGTCATGTTCTAACGCTGTTCCCGCCTCAAAAACAGACCTGGAGTTGTGTTTTGTTTCATTCACACATGTTTGAGTAACACTTTATTATTAGTCTGTCTACATCTCCAAAGCTCAAAACGCTCCGTTCCACCTTGTGATGTCATGAAGTGGTAGCTTTCAAGTGAACAGCTCCTTTTACCTTTAGTTCAGTAGAGATTGGTAACTCCAGGACTGAAATGATCCAAATGATTCTAGTGAAGGTGTGTGGAGTTTAAAAACACAGTGGAGCACTTCCTGTATTACCACATGATGACATCACAAGGTGGAACAGGGGTTTGTGTGTTAAACATGTGTGAATGAAACAAAACACAACTCCAGGTCTGTTTGTGACGAGGAAACGACATTAGAACAGAGATCAATATTAAGGTGTGCACAGAAAATATATTATAAAGTTATTTTTTTGTGTTTCAAAATTGCTCATCATTGAATAATCAGGTTCATTTGGGGACAGAATTTAAGTTTCATAAAAATGCACCAACACAAAGTTTTAAAAGCTGTATTCACTTTTATGTGTTTGTGATATTCCATTAGATACTGTTTAGCATTACCATAAGTCTCATAAAACTTCACCAACAAAAAGTTTTAAAAGTTTTAATCACTTTTATGTTTGTGATATTACACAAGATTAGTTTAGCGTTGCCATAAGTCTCATAAAAATGCACCAACCACAAAGTTTTCAAAAGTTTTATTCACTTTTATGTGTTTGTGATATTGCATTAGATACGGTTTAGCATTACCATAAGTCTCGTAAAAACATCACCAACACAAACTTTTAAAATGTTTTATTCACTCGTATGTTTGTGATATTACGCTAGATTACTGTTTAGTATTACCATAAATCTCATAAAAACATCACCAACACAATGTTTTGAAAAGCTTTATTCACTTTTGTGTTTGTGATATTGCATTAGATACTGTTGAGCATTACCGTAAGTCTCATAAAAACGTCCCCAACAAAAACATCTTATTTTAAACAGAGATCGTACCAGCCGTGCTTCACTGAATTATAACTTCATGTGTTTATGGACTGTTTTACAGGAAAACTTTCTGGAAAAGCTCAGATAGGATCCTGAGGGTGTCATCTGCTTCTCTTCATGGCCCATCTTTTCAAATTAATCAAACTTTCTTTCAAATAGTTTACATCACATCTTCAGTCACGGTATTTGAGCTTCATAAAACACGTGACGCCGCAGCCACATCTGTCGGCTGTGTGTAAAATCAGGTAAAGCGTGAAAATTGGTGCAGTATTTTGAACAGTTTGAGTATTTACAGGAATCTCTTATAATTAGCAATATTTTTCCCATTAGTCCACCTCGTGTCCGGTAATAATCCCAGAGCATTATGGGATCGCTGGGGCAGTTTTCCCAGCAGCTGAAATGCAAAAGAGCTGGTTTTCAGAATTCAGAATTGATTAGTTGTAATGAAAATTGGCTCTAGATGGATTTGGGGCTTTACTTGTTTGAATAGTGGAGTCTCTCTAGAGCAGGACTTCGGGTTCTGACTTAGATCCCACTTTCCATTTTATTATAACCTCATGGAAATTAGTTTGAGAAAGATTTACTGTGGAACAAGTGCTGAAAGCAGACGGTTCATCGTGTTTACATCAGATGCCCTCCCGTTGCATTGGGACTGCATACGTTTAGTTTACTTGTGGGTGAATTCTGGTTTTATCCCCAGACACTTCCTCCAACGTTACATATATAATTGGTCGAGATGCACCGATATGATACTGGGATCGAATATCGGTGCCGATCCAGGGAAATGAGCCGGATCAGGTATCGGCTCCGTGATATCGGTTCTGCTGATGTCCTGGAAAATTTTGTTGTAGAATTTTTCATAATGTTTGGACGTTTATTCGTACAAAGCTGTTCAACTGTTTCCTGCAGGATAAAACACGATCGGATCAGTTTTGTAGGAAGTGAACTGAACGTTTTTTGATGGAGATTAAATGTCATTTTCAGCCCCTACATTAGTATCGGTTAATATCACGTATTGACAGAAACCAAAAGCCAAAGTATCGGTATCGGAATTGAAAAACCTGGATCGATGCATCGCTAATAATTGCCATAATATTTAAAGTACGTAGGCTTCATGACAAAAACTGAGCGCTTTCCGTTGAAAATTCTATCTAAACTAATAAAAGTAAACTTGGGGGATTTAAAAGTGCACTGTGTAACTTTTCTAGTGGAGAGTACGCCACCTGCTGGTCTCCATGGAGATGGTATTGCTTTGTCTTAAATGTTCGTATTAACCCTCTACATGATCCTGGGCTTTTTATTTCACTATTGTGTCTGTAAATCAAGATATGAACATTAATAACAGACAAATCTCCCTGCTAAACCAGCGGTGTGGGCGGGAAGGGGCGTTACCTTCAACAGCCTCGCTCCTGATTGGCTCTTTGGTTGCTATGATACTCAAAATTCCAAATATGGAACTCGTCTCCAAATCGTCCCTATAACTGCTCTGGCCTCGATGAGCTTCATCTGGAGCCGAACGCTGTGGTTGACGTCACACTCACTCAGTCACTTCTTTATACAGTCTGTGTGTAGAACATTCCAGGCAAACCAATAACATCTCCATCGAGACAAACAGGTGGATTAAGCTCCACCGCAAAAGTTCCACAGTGTTTGCAATAATAATAATAATAATAATAATAACGCTGGTGCAGCTCTTGTCCTTCAACATTAAATCCAGTCCAGTGGAAACTATGCAGAGATCCACAAACAGAGCAGTGCTTCAGACACTTAAGTCTCTGTGGGCGTTTCTGAGGATCACATGTGACTTCGCTGCCAGTCAAAGTGATGCCAAAGCGATGTGTTTGTGCGATTCTTCCATAGGTACGGGTCCAACTTTTATAATCTCGAGTGGAGTGAGGAGGATCGAGTTTGACATGATCCCAGTGAAGTGAAAACGCAGGAGGCAGAGGTGAGGTCATGAACGAGGCCTAAACCGGTTTGACATAAAGTGAAAGTACAGAAGAAAAGTGACACATCCAAGTGTGTCGTCTGTGAGTTTTATCAGCAGAAGCTGCACTCAGCACGTTTACTTCTGTTCTTGGATCAGTTTAAATTTAACAAGTCAATACAAAACAAAATGTGAACTGCTGAACAACATAAGCAGCATAAAGCCTCAGTAGTAGTAGTAGTAGTAGTAGTAGTAGCAGTAGTAGTAGCAGCTCAAAATGCTCTGTTCCACCTTGTGATGTCATGAAGTGGTAGTTTCAGTTTATGGTGCGTTCACACCGGGGCGTCAAGAACGCGTTGGACGCTTTTGCATTTGAGGGCAGACGCCTCCGACTTGCGAGTGTTTTCCCGGGCTTTTTGTGAACGATGGCAGACCAGCTCCACTGAATAAATACATAAACTCATCAACTACAAACAAGCGGCAACTGTAAATTAATTATGCACCGGCCTAAATGCGAGCAAATATTTTACGGCTCCGAAGTTGTGATAACTCACCAGACACACCTCCTCACTGGTCATCCTCCAGGCGAGGTCCTTCTGGTCCCGGTCTCATCATAAAGGAGTGGGCGCTGGCAAACAGCGACAAGACTGTCCTCCATTTTCTACCGGCGTTTGTGGCTCCCCGGTGCGAATAATATCTCTACGTCACTGTAGCATAGTCTCTGATTGGTTGACACTGCGCGTCAAACGCCAAAAAGTTCTGAACTCTCAAGACGCGCCGCATCAATGCCAGATTCGCGCCGCTCTGACGCTGAAAACGCGTCGCAAAAACGCAGCATCGCCAAGACGCGCGTCCCCCACAGACTTTGCATGTAAACTCGACGCCCCCGACGCCCCGGTGTGAACGCACCATAACAGCTTTTTTGGCTCAGTGTAACTGCTCTACTCTTCCGTACACTAGAAAAAACATACGTTGTCACTTTTATTTTTTTGAATATTTAAATATATTTGAATATTTTACCTTCTCTCTGTATCGTTTGGTGCAACGAGGAGTGAAGCAGTTTGAATGAGGCTAAAACAATAGCTGTTGCTTCAAAGTTTGGCAAATCCGTGACTAAAACTATCCAAATGTTTTTAGTGAAGGTGTGTGGAGTTTAAAAACACGGTGGAGCACTTCCTGTATTACCACGTAATGACATCACAAGGTGGAACAGAGTGTTTTCAGTTTGAGAGAAGAACTCAGCCTAAATCTGCAGGGTTTGTGTGTTAAACGTGTGTGAACGAAACAAAACTCAACTCCAGGTCTGTTTGAGACGAGGAAACGACAGTAGAACAGAGGCACGTTCTTTACACGTTGTGTTTTGTAGCTGAGACATGGCGTTGTTTACCTCGGCGTTGGCCTAAAACAAAAATAGAATAATCGTATTTGTTTGCGGGCTGGAGGCGGTACACAGATTCAGTGGGAGCGTTTGAGCGTAGATGAGTTATGTAAGTGGATTGTAAGGAGCCGTGTGGCCTCATGGGAGCGTGAGCGATGACAGCGGCTCGTGTTCAGTTATAACCGCAGCACGTCTCCCGCGCAAATGTATTTCTCCAATCGCCTTTGCTGTTTCTGTGTCGTTTGGTAGATACAGATGCATAGATACGACCAGGGGCGTTCGACTGGGGGGGTGAAGAGAAGGGGGGCCCTCATTAAGTCCGTAGTATACATTTTAAATAAGACGACATGTAGTGCGCCCCCCCCCCAAGATGATTTTTTTCCGAGGGCCCAGAATTTGCCGCTGCAGCCCTGGATCCACGACATATGGATCCTGTAAACATTATCTTCAACATCGAGAATTTAAAATGGTTACATAACACTATAGCTACAATTACGGAGTGAAGTGGAGCCAAGCCGCACACGCACACACACACGTACACACACACACACGCACACACACACACGTACACACACGTACACACACGTACACACACGTACACACACGTACACACACGTACACACACGTACACACACGTACACACACGTACACACACGTACACACACGTACACACACGTACACACACGTACACACACGTACACACACGTACACACACGTACACACACGTACACACACGTACACACACGTACACACACGTACACACACGTACACACACGTACACACACGTACACACACGTACACACACGTACACACACGTACACACACGTACACACACGTACACACACGTACACACACGTACACACACGTACACACACGTACACACACGTACACACACGTACACACACGTACACACACGTACACACACGTACACACACGTACACACACGTACACACACGTACACACACGTACACACACGTACACACACGTACACACACGTACACACACGTACACACACGTACACACACGTACACACACGTACACACACGTACACACACGTACACACACGTACACACACGTACACACACGTACACACACGTACACACACGTACACACACGTACACACACGTACACACACGTACACACACGTACACACACGTACACACACGTACACACACGTACACACACACGCACACACACACACGCACACAGAGGAGGAGTCTCCATTAATTACAAGGTCTAGTAAAAGAGGCGTAACACGATTTAATGATCTACAGATGCACAGCTCAAGGTGTCGCTTCATTCTCTCCAAAAAATGTACGAGGGTTATTTCTTACTTACTATGACTTTGTACAATAACACAGGAGGAAACAAAAACCTGCTTATTTTTCTGTTAAAGGTCCGACATCACACAAAACTGACTCTTGTGAGGTTTAATCCATGTTCTAATGTCATTACCTCCTCAAAAACAGACCTGGAGTTGTGTTTTGTTTCATTCACACATGTTTGAGTAACACTTTATTATTAGTCTGTCTACATCTCCAAAGCTCAAAATGCTCTGTTCCACCTTGTGATGTCATGAAGTGGTAGTTTTCAAGTGAACAGCTCCTTTTACCTTTAGTTCAACAGAGATTGGGCAATTCCAGGGCTGAAATGATCCAAATGATTCTAGTGAAGGTGTGTGGAGTTTAAAAACACAGTGGAGCACTTCCTGTATTCCCACATGATGACATCACAAGGTGGAACAGAGTGTTTTCTGTTTGAGAGAAGAACTCAGCCTAAACCTGCAGGGTTTGTGCGTTAGACATGTGAGAATGAAACAAAACACAACTCCAGGTCTGTTTGAGACGAGGAAACATTAGAACAGGTCAGAGGATAGAGTCATATGTCCCCTTTAATATCATATACTTCAGCACTTTACCTGTTTAAAGCGTTAGCATGCTAGCGTTAGCATGTGTAGAAGCACTTCACGTGTGTGGTCTCTGTCCTCCTCCCTGTACGAGCTCTTCTCTCGTTTCACTGCAGACTCCAGTGTGGTGATTATCAAAGCCTCACTTTAATCTAACTCTATTTCCTTGTGAAAATAATCTTTTCCTTCATTCAGACGTTTGTGTTTCACCACTAAAATCTGTCAGATCATAGAAATGCCAACCAGCTACACAAACAGTTTATAATCACAACACCCAGTTAGTTTAAGGATTATAAACGGTAAACTCTGGAGTCGTACAACCGAAGTCCCTCAAATGATCTGGGAGTAATTCCAAACGGGATTACACAGATTAAGAACATGTTTCCTGGGGCTTTTTCAGATTTATTAAATAAATGTTTAAATTTAAAATCAGCCAATATTAATCTCTTGGTTCATTGCCGATACTGGACATAGCTAACCTGTTAGCCGCCGCGTTTCAAATAGAGAGTACACATGGACACGCTTCCGGCTCTGGCTCCAATTCACTTTCTCTGTAAAAATGTTCGTTTTAACCCTCTACATGATCCTGGGGTTTTTATTTCACTACTGTGTCTGTAAATCAACATATGAACATTAATAACAGACAAATCAGGTCCTTCCCCGAGGTCGCTCCTGCTAGCGTTAGCAACCGGTTTGATTGACAGCGTTGCTAAGCGCCCGCTCCCTGCTAAACCAGCGGTGCGGGCGAGAGGGGGCGTTACCTTCAACAGCCTCGCTCTGGATTGGCTCTTTAGTTGCCATGATACTCGTGGTCGGAATTCCTAATATGTAACTCGTCTCCAAATCGTCCCTATTCCTGCTCTGGCCTCGACGAGCTTCATTTGGAGCCGAACGCTGAGGGGACGTCACACTCAGTCTGTACCGGGGACTTACTTGTTGCTAATTCCCAACTGGTCGACTGGAATCCAGGAGCCGTATTTCCTGAGTAACATGTGAGTAACGTGAATGTGCTTTTGTGTCGTGAGCTCATTTCTTATGAATATTATGTGTCATTTTCATCTACTGAGGTCAGCGTTCATATTTGACCACTGTGTGATGCAGCGAGTTGTCGTGGAAGCCGCTCCCCATTTCCTGCTCTTCTGTCTCTAGGGAACAGCACAGGCTCACGTTTGTCCAGGCTTCACTTCCCTTTAACACATTTTCACAGAAATGTCCACGACTCGTCAGCCGTCAGTCACTTTCTGTCGGTGTTCGTGTGTTTGTGTTTTCAAACGGCCGAAGCTCTGAGTTACTCCTCGGCCCTGAGCGGCCGAGGCAGATCTTATCAGCGTCGGGCTTTTGTTCTCCGTTTGAATAGGCGCTAAAAACACCTGTGGACTGCAGTGTGTGTGCAGAGCAGAGCCCGGGAATCTCCAGTCTCAAATCCAGGAAGAAAAGGATTTAACCCAAGACCCAAGTCGGATTTTGATTTTTGCTTCTGAATGTTCTGTTTCCTGAAATCGTCCTCACTGCTGTGTCTTCCCAGAATTATGTCATAAACTCAATAACAGGCACTTAGGCTTTTAACAGTGAACACATCTGAACCACATCATCACTGCAGCATTAGGACTAAACCGGGACTAAACCGGGACTAAACCGGGACTAAACCGGGACTAAACCTGGACTAAACCTGGACTATTTCAGAACCAAGACTAAAGCAGAACCAAACCAGATCTACATTAGGACACAAACTGAGCCCAAACAAGGACCAAACCAGAACCAAACCAGAATCAAACCAGGACTAAACCAGGACTAAACCGGGACTAAACCGGGACTAAATCGGGACTAAACCGGGACTAAACCGGGACTAAATCGGGACTAAACCGGGACTAAACCTGGACTAAACCAGGACTAAACCGGGACTAAACCAGGACCAAACCAGAACATGTGTGAACCCTAAACTTTCCAAAGTGAATCAGAGTTTTAAGCAGTGGGTCTGTTTATAAGCAGCAAACCCAGTGGTGGAAAGTAACGAAGTAAAAGTAGTAAAGTACTGTATTTTGTAGGTATCTGGTAGGTAGGTATTTAGTAGGTATTTACTCCAGTACATTTAGAGCAGTATCTGTACTTTCTACTCCACTACATTTTTGAACTGGACTGAAAAGTAAAAGTATTTTTATTATTGTGTGAGACCTGCTGAAAAGGCTGAGGGTTTATTTTTAACACGTCCAGAATTTGAACAAAACAAAAATATACAAATAAAAACAGAAAAAAACAATCAAAAATCGATTCAGTTGTTTCTTTTGAACAAAATTCAGCTCAAATCTTTATCAAAATCATCACATTTGAAGCTTTATAAGACTCAAAATCTGTGAAATACTTTTACTTTTTACTCTTTAAGTACATTTTTAAACAGGTACTTTAATACTTTTACTTAGGTAGATTTTTACATGTGATACTTTTACTTTTACTTGAGTATTTTTTTGTTTAATACCTTTACTTAGGTAGATTTTTACATGTGATACTTTTACTTTTACTTGAGTATTTTTTTGCTCCAGTATCTGTACTTTTCCTTCCGTAACAGAATGGAGTACTTCTTATCATGTGTATTTGTACTTGTATGTCACTGGGACCTGGGTTGTGCTGCTAAAATAAGACGTGCCTCATTCTCTATTTTCTTCTTTTTATAGAGTCTGATGGACAAACAAAGAGCAGGACGTAGCTTCAGACCTGGCAACCGGTCACCGAGGGACCGGGGTCACTCCACAGAAAGGACAGAGTGAGCGGGGTCATTGTACTGCAACATCTAGTTTTATACTCGTACTACAATACTACAATGGCTACCACTGGTAATAATTCTACTGCAAAAACTACTGCTACTGTTGGGTGGCACAGTGGCTGAGTGGCTTGGTATTTTGCCTCATAACCAGTAGGTCATGGGTTTGATTTCTGTGGCGCCTTTATGTGCGGAATGTGCATGTTCTCCCTGTGTCTGGATGAACAAATTACAAAGTACACACCGCTACTGCTACTGCTGGTGCTACTGCTACTTCTAGTACTACTACCACTACGCTACTACCTCTACTACTTCTACTACTACTACTACTACTACCATTCCCACTACTACTACTGTTACTACTACTACCACTGCTACTACTACTTTTACTGCTACTGCAACTATTACTACTACTACTATTACTACTACTACTATTACTGCTACTGCTGGTGCTACTGCTACTGCTACTTCTAGTACTACTACCACTGCTATCACTACTACTACTGCTACTACTACTACTAAAGCTACTACCATTACTACTGCTGCTACTACTACTACTACTAGTACTACTACTACAACTACTGTTACTGCTACTGCCACTATTACTGCCTCTGAGCAGATGATAAATTGATTTATTGCTCGCATCATTAGCGAGTTCATGTTTTATTGCAGTGTCTGTATATTTTACTCTCCGTTATCAGCCCCGTGTCTCGTCTGAGGGACTTTTAGTGTCAGATGTTTTACAATGAGAAAAGTAAACACAGACATGAGTCAAAAGTACATCATAACTATGAACTACCGTGTGGCTTTATGGGAAATAATCACTGAGTTTTTACTGAAAAACACTCAAAATCGTATCTTTGTTGAACATATCCAGGATTTTTGACTCTAATCTGGCAACACAAGTATATTTTCTTGTTTGGTAAATGAGCAGGGGCATGTTTTGAGCCGCTCGTGTTGACGCACATGACTCCATCTGTCTTCCAAACTTTTCCACACATTTTAGTGTAAGATCCGGCTCCAAAACAAACACACCGATGAAGTGGACACGTCAAAAACGGTTCCGTGTTCACTATTTCATATTAGAAACACAATCTTTTTTATTGCTGACAGCTTTATAACATTTTGAGTTTCCACAAATGTATTTTAGATAAAGTAAATGACTTCTTGTATTACTTTTACAACTGCGGAAAAAAAAATTAGAAGCAACGTGACGCGACAGACGGGCCGCAAATCAAACTGAACCCGAACGTATCGTCGGAGCAGGATTCTCGTTTCTGTTGTTGGGTTTGAGAGTCTCACGCTGTGTAATAATGTGCCGCGTGCTCGTGTGTGCGGTTTGTTGTGACGTAATGCCGGCAAACTGTCCCCGCGTTGCCAAGGTAACGCTAAGACCCGAACAAAAGCACATAATGACGTGGTGACGTGTACGAGCCAGGATTGTTTTTGTGATTTTAAAATGAAAATCTTCAACTTATGTCCTTATTCAGTTACTTGATCACGTGGAAGGCTCTGTATGTTTGTATTGGCTCTAAAATGGGGGGAAAATGGGTAGATAATTACTGATGTGTTATATACTAAAACAATATAATACAAAAAAAATAATAAATTAAAATAAATTAAAATTAGAGAAAGATTTACATTTTTTTCCTGAT